>VUQR01011299.1:0-21025 GCA_015108515.1 Hemichromis elongatus
TGATAAACTGAACAGGTGATGGAGACACAGGTTTACCTTTTAGGTGACATGCATGAGTTGAAGGGAAGTTATGAACCGTTTCTGTGTGGCAAATGACACCCGGATCCTTTTTTACGGAGCTGACAGCTGGTAACTGTGCAGGGGCGGATCTAGCAAAGTTTTGCCAGGGGGGCAGGTAGGCATTAACAGGGAAAGGGGGGCACAAAGAAATACCTTTCTTTCTTATTCTCATTTAAAATGTCTAGCTTTTAATAAATAGTTATCTGAATCTTATATTTCATAATATATGAAGATGACAGAAACAGTGCTTATTTTTCACTTGAAATGTTATGTTTGTGGTCATTTTTATTATATTTTATTTTTTTATTGGCAGAGAATAAAATAAAACCTGTCTTCCAATTTATTGCCTTTTTTGTGTGTGGTAGAAGTATCGGTTTTTGTACTCCGTATTGGCAAGTGCTCAGATCCAAGTATCAGTATCGTATCGGTTTGAAAAAATTGGTATCGTTGCATCCCTAATTATAAGGATTAGCGGCCTTACATTTGGCTTGGCAATTAAAGACGTATTGCACCTAAAACATAAACTGCGAATGAACGTCCTAAAAGTACAGTACAGACAACAACTCAAGGATGAAATAAGGATGCACGTGGGAAATGAGTTAAAATGATCAAGAGCCTCTTAAAGTGTGTCCGATTCAAACACCAATAACTCCTGACCAAATATTTTGTAAAACTGCACTAAATCAATCATTGCATTTGGCTCTGTACGTGTTATCTAATTGCAGGCAATAATTTCATGCAATAGTTTTCTATAGGAGTTATAATGGGAACAAGCACCAGTGGATAACCTCTCTCATCCTGAGGATGATGAATGAGGCGAGAGAGGGCCTTGGGGTGTAACACAGACACAAACAGACACACACCTTGCTCTTTTAGACAGGGAGGGGAGAAGAGCGAAGCCCTCATTACACTCCCAACACTCACCAACTATCATTTATCAAAGTCCTGATTTGATTCCTTACACACACAGTACTACACCACATTCATGTCTGTCAACACACCTGCATGGCAATATGTCACACGCACACACTTTTCTTGCCTGAGAAGAGCCAAGCAACGCAACCCACTGAATGGTGGGGAAGCATCAGCACTCATTTGTTTTTGCTGTATTACCCAGTGTCGCCTCTCTCCTATTGTTCCCCAGTATTAGCCTTAATTAGAGAGTCATGCTCTTAAATACCCCCATGGGCAACACTGGGTGAGCACGCACTAGTGCAGTCACAACACTGTGATACATGCACACTCATGGAGACACACACGCTGTTCGAGCTCTCATTCCTCAGAGAGCATGCTTTCCCCACTGCCCGAGGCCATACATAAGCCTGTGTATTTGAATAAATCACATCAGCCTCATACAATGCGCATACACACACACTCTCGCATCTTTACACGTAAACTCACAACAATTTTGTTTGCTAGAGTACTGTGTGGTGGTGTAGATTAGATAAATTATTGTAAATTGGTCTCTTGGTGAAATAATCTCAAAAGGGAGGCTGAGTTGAAACTTTAAACTGACTTGTTCAGTAATTCTCTTTGTATTGCAGCACCATGGCCAAGACAAAAAAGGAAGCCAAAGGGACAGAGGTGACCCTCAAAACTGCAAAGAACGCTATACGCACGACCCCAGATGGACGGCAAAGAGTCACTCTTAGCAATATGGGAATAACCATATTCCCAAAGTGCCTCTTCAAGCTAACCTTTGTGGATGAGTTGGACTTGAGCCGCAACCTCATAGAGAAACTCCCAGAAAACTTTGGGAACTTGCCATCGCTCAGATGGCTGGATCTACACAGTAACAAGCTAGTGTCTGTGCCCGAGTCCATCGGCAACCTTACGGGACTTTCACACCTAAACCTCTCCAACAACTGCTTAACCTTTTCAGGTTTACCCTCCACGCTGGGCTCCCTGACTAACCTGAAGAGTCTCAATCTAGGACTGAATCAGCTTGATGCCCTACCTCCCACTTTGGTGGCCTTAGAAAATCTTCAAGAATTAGGCCTGTTTGATAATCTCTTTAAAAAGTTACCACAATTTCTGCAAGGCCTACCTAATCTCACAAAGGTGAATGTGAAACGAAATCCTCTATCATATCATCAAAGTAAAGGTGAGATGTTACTGAAGGAAAAGTCGAAGCAGAAGGAGGATGTGTATCTGGTCCACAAGAGCAGCTTGTGTACAAACTGCCTTAAAAGATGTAAAGCAGAGAGAAAAGATTATGAAAGGAGGGGCAAAAGGAGAAGAGAAGCAGAAGAAGTAGAAGATAGTGGTGTATCTGAGGAGAAAGAGAAAAGGGCATTTGCTGGCCTGGTGACACCAAACTCAGTGGCTACAGTCAATCAGGATTTGTGGAGACTACGAGAAAAGTTTGAACATGTGCAAGTCTAAAGATCAGCACATCTCCTGATGTCAACTTATCAAAAAACAAAACAGCAGGAAAGGATGCAATGATAGGTCAGTAACACAGTATTTAATATGCATGTGCATAACATCAAGCTGTGTAAATCATGTGACTAAGCTTAATGTTTCTAATGATAATTAAAAATACATTTCTTGAAATATTGCCTTTGGATGATTCTAAGAAACGCATAACACTTACTTGGCATTAGCAATGACCTCAGCAACTCCTCTGCCTTTTAAGGCTGGCACTACTCTGCTCAACCTGTAGGGAGAAAAAGATAAAAGACAAAGATCGGGATGCTGAAAACAAAACTTCCTTATTATCTAGTATATGTAAATGTGTTACCTTTTATAAGCAGAGACATGGTCTTTATTCAGGAATACCAGGAAGGCTGAGTGGCCGTTTTTCATGAAGATCTCAATAGCGTCATGCTTACAGTTACAGAGAGAGGGACAGTGGTCATTTTTTAGAGTACATATTTTTTCCCCCCACTTTAAACAGATATTCTGAACGATTTGCTTTTCCACAAAGATACAAGAGGACATCAAATGTGTTTCAAAAGCGGAAGTTTAACATCAAATGTGGCTGATATCTGCAAGAGCGTATGGGTGTCTGACCTCTAACAGGAAACGCATGAAGCGTGCCTCCTTGATATCTTCATACAGCCAGCATCTGCAACTGCTTGCTGGAAGGTCTTTATTTAGCATGGTAGAAATAAAGGAATCTCTCACACTGGCAGAAAGACACACACAGGATGATGAATGACTGACAAGTGAGGACCAAATGTGTGCAGAACTATAAACATGCCCAGTTGTACCTGCTTGGGTGGTGCTTTCTGCAACAAACTTCTCCAGCGGGGCTGAGAGTGAATCCCTCACATAAGAGCAGGCTCTCCCTCCCAAACAGCAGCAAACCCTCTGTGATTCTGAGGCCACTCACCATCACGACACACATCTTAGAGCTTACCTACAGCGAGAGAGAAAGAGTTCTTGCATTAATGTTCATATTACTGTTGTTGTGTAAAGTACTTTAAATTAATTAGTTCCTTTGAACTTTCATACCAGTAAAGCCCTTTTAAACTAATTTGAATTGAGCACAGAGTAAGAGATATACATTAAACCCCATGTGAGGAGCACAATCCATATCAGCACCCCCTCACTCTCTCTCTAAGGACATGACATGGCAGCAACACAGGCACATCAGGCCTTATTTGATTGATCATTTTAATCACATATTTTAATCATTATTAAAAAGACACAGTTGAACACTTCATTATCTGAGCTGATTGATGGGGTGGAGCAGGCCCGGCCCCCTTTTTTCCAGCAGTGTGTGTTCCATCCAGTGCCAAAATGAACCCACATGCTGCTTTCAGTACTGGTTGTAGCTAATGCTAACTGCATTGTGATAATGCGTGGATAATTCTATTGTCTCCCCTCATTTCACCACGAGTGCATGCACCTGGCTGTCTCCATGTGTTGGCCCCTCTGCAGGCCCTCTGAGACGTAGCACCCAAAAACCATATGGGGCCCCGCACATACCCGCAGGCTCCTCACAATTTATACTAATCAAATCAGACTCCTCACCCCCAGACACAGAGTCACACACACACACACTTACTTGGTGGAGGAGAAGGCCCTGCCCGGCCATTATTAGCCGAATTAATCACTGCCACACACACAATAGAAAACCTGATAAGTGATCAGAACCTCTTTTCTGAATGCACGCACAGGGATACGCTATGATGAATAATATCACTTAAGTGTTTAAGAAGTGTCAAGGTGAGTGAGTCTTAGCAACATGGTAGAGAAATTTTGCACCGAGTTATATCATGTTCATATTGTGCAGCAGTTTGCATCAGTGAAAGCAAATTCGCACCCAGCCTACTGTCTCCAACAATGACTATATTTCAGAAAAAACAAATAGTTAAATTTATTGTTATCAAAGATTAAATACATAACAATAAACTTGTTTCCTTATCTCCTTACTGTGCGCTGGACAGATACGCATTATCAGTCTGAGAGTGATTTAGCTGATGATGGGAAGAAGGAGAGAAAAGGAGGACTTTTATTGACTAAGAGCCTAATGTCAGACCATTGATTTCTCCCCACACACATTATTGTCATAATCACACTATTGGCGCTGGCAAGCTAATTATGAGTGGGTCTCCCTTTGTGTGTTACTGCATGTGTGTGTGTGTTAAGTCCGTGCATGTGTGTGCATTTTTCAGAGCTAATGACTGTGTTCATTTGACAGGAAGCTCAGCAGGATTCATGCACTCAACCACTGCAAGACAACAGGACACACTTGCACACATCACACACTTACTAAGCGGATGTAAGACAGCTTGCATCACCTCCTACTGTTTTTATTAATACTTCTGTCAGAAACATTAAAAGCCGCGGCTGGTTGCCGGAGCGATGAGAGTCCCTGTCAACATGTGCACTGGTTTCTAACTCACTGTAAGAATGAGAAGAGCTGTGCTGGGCTTGAACATTAAAACATTATACTAATGAGGAAAGATGAAATTCTGATAGCAGCACTGGGCAATTGGAATCCCTTAGTCTACATCAGATAATTATGATTGTGAATATTAGTAGGGTGGGAAGCAGTTGTGCTTGTTTTTAGGCCCATGTTTGCAGCCCAGCATAACAACACACACTCCAACACAAAGTACCTCCTCTCCTGGGAGCAGCTCCTGCAGGATGACACGTATGTCGGGGCAGTCTTGTGTGAGAGAGCAGGGTGCAGGAGTTAGAGGGTTGGGTAGATCCTCTGTGATAACAGGTGTCTCTTTCAGTACAGGGAAGAAAGTCAGTCGATCACATAAATGTCCTCCATCCTCTTCCTCGTCTTTAACCTCAGCAGCAACTTCACACAAGAGCTTAGGCTCTGTTGTGATAAAATACATTTTCCCACTGAGCATCATGAGTAAATAAAATAAATAAAACTACAATCAGGTATCATCTTTACCTGTGTCACTTTCTGATCTGTTTTTACCAACTTCGGCCAGGTCAGGCCTTATACCCAGCATTCCTAGCACCTGTTGTAGAAACATATGACATTGTAACAGGTTAGACTGTGCACTAGCGGAACATCAAATGTTTCACACAAAAGTGTTTTACCCGTTTGGATTGTCTCAGAGTCTTTCGGCGAATGCGTGATCTCGTCCGATTGTGTCCTTCAGCAGCGTCTTGCACCCAATCTTGGCTCAACAGCACTCCTGGGCCAGGTCCGAACACGGCTCTTTCCCTCAGCAGCTCAGCCTCCAATTTCAGCCACGTGAGGCTCAAGCGCTCCCACTCAGAGGCACGTACCTGCAAAACGGAGCGGGAGCGGGGGGAGTAAACAGCATTAAAGATCCATTTTTAAATTTGTAATAAATACATTGCACCGTATTAATGTTAAAAAATTTCCATCAAACCTGCAAGTGGTTTGCCCTCATTTTTTCCAACATTTTGTAGCCTCTCTGTCGATGCGATTCCATGTTGGACAAAAACTCCTGCAAAGCAACAAGAGTAACCTGATGGGTGCAAATGAAAAGAGGGGCAGCACAATCACTCTTCCCCCAGCTCATATCGTACAAATACACACAGCACACATCATGTTCACATAAATTGTATATGCATAATAGTATTGTTGTTTCCTCATGCAATTACAATGCATTCATACAATTACATCTGCTCTAAATTGCATTCACTGGGCAAAATAAGCTAGTGGCTACGGTCTTACAATAACCCTGTCTGGAAATGTAATCATTTGTTGGTGTTATCTAATTAACATAAACATTAATATCGCTGAGCCACACCACCGTAAAGGGCAAGGTAAGTGTGTGTCTATGCTTTTATATTGTGCGAGTCAGAGTTTATGTGTCGATTAAAAGAGAATAGAAATGAAAAATGAGGGAAAAAAAAAAAACAAAGCCGTGTTGACACTGCAGGATGCTCATGTTCAGCAGACACACTGGGATCATATTCTGACTGTTAACTGCTTCATTAAGCCCATCATCACAGCAGTGCTCGCTGAGAGACTAGTGAAACAACATGTGTCCATCCTCACAGCTGACCCAGGAAAGCCGTTTAATTGACTGAATGAAAATGCGGTAAGTCTTTATATCGAGTCTTATTTACAGATACTAATTCTATTTTGTGCACTATAAACCCACGAATAGAATAATTGATTTCAAGTAGAATAAAAAAGGAAAAAACAACTAGTTCTGCATTACAAGAGATGCAAGAAAAAGAAAAAGAAATTCAGGGGGGAAAAAAATTAAAAATAAAACCCAAGCGTAAAAGTTGACAAACTTTGACAACCTCGCCAGGGAACGAAAACTGTTTCTCTAAATGACTGACTGCCTATTCAAATGAGAAGTTGTACAGAAAAAGAAATAAAAGGGTAATCTGAGGAGAGATTATAGAAATATTACAGACAGAAAAGAGTGTAATAATGAAGTTTGCAAGCTAGAGCCATGTTGTGACAGATAAACAGCAAGTCGGCGTCATCATCTCCTAATTTCATTCCTTCATTTGGACAAACATAAGTAATATATAGCATTAATTACCCTATTTAGCAGATAGGAACCTCATTGGCTTTTTAAATGCTGCATTAAATACATAACTCATCTCTTCCCTCTGCAATTAACATCAGAACATCACACTCATTTCCATTTTAATGACTTCCCAACAATACGCCACCTTTGATGATAAGGCAACATAATGTCAACTTCATTCTGAGCTGGCAGTGAATGTGTAATGAACTTAACGTGATCATTAGTGCTGTTAATTATCTTTCTAATATGAGGACACAGATATGATTATGGAAACTGCATTCGGTGATGAAATAAATCTCTGGAAGGATTGCACTGAAGCTTGACTGAGGACACAGTCTGCCTATCAGTCTCTATATTCTCATTCATTACCTACAGTGGGCTTTAAAACTCTTTTTTGTTCAATAAATGTAGATTTCTGAGTCCAAGAAACTATGCTCAGTGCTCTATACAACCATGGATCCTGTGTCTGAAAAGAGACTTCCAATAAGCTCGTCACATGCCAAACAAAGGTCATAAGTTGATGATCCAGAAATTAATTAATGACTCACTTGTTTCTTCATGAGGATGAATGGGAAAAAAAAAAACAAAAAAAAAAAAATGGAGCTGACTGGCTGACCATAGCTGATGATTCTAGTATTTTTTTTCCTTCTGAGCACTCACTGCATGCTGCAACCTATTTGGAGCAAAGTGGTGCAACTCACTGCAGAGAGGAGGAAGAAGAAGAAAAAAAAATTCTCCTCCCTCTTCTTTCCTGCATCTCAGATGGAAAAACAATTCATCACCCTCTCTGATAGCCTGTCAAAGACTGATATGATAAAGAATAACATCAAATGAATAATGTTTTCATCAGATTGGTACCACTATAATTGCCAACCCGATTTCTGTGGGCAAGAGACGTGCACAAGAACACACACACTTTAAGGGTGTGAGACAGACACACAGACGCGGTAATTTCATGCCTGTGTGCCTGAGTAATATGTCCCTGCTCCCTGCTCCAGATGGCTCGACGTCTTAAGCGTTGTGGGGGAACTAATGATGTGGGCCACGTGTTTTTCGGGGGGAAAAACAACAATAAACGCGTCTTTAACCTTCAGCTGCAAACAGTGTGTTGTAGTGAGTGTTCCCATGGATTGGCCTAACAGATATCAATTACAATGCCCACTCAGGGGCAATCAGCTGTGATAATCCAAATCTATTTAAAGAAATAATCAAACACCCCCACAGGGCTGGATGGCCCACAGCACAAGGATAGTGGTGACTTTGGGATGAGTGTTTGGCACAGAGCTCTAGGATGCAGAGACACCTGGGAAAGGTAACAACCCCACAATCCTCATGGGGGACAGTCACAGAGCTCGGGACTGCTCTGTGCAGAAGAACCAAACACTGAGACAATGTAGTAGCATAATTACCTCTGTCGTTACTGACTCTGGAACTGATTTTCCCAAAGCCGAGCGAAGAGCACTGCTGATGTCAAACTTTTTCTGAGAGCTGCTGGACACCTTCTTGTTTTGATACTCTAAAAGAAAGCCAGGGTCAGTCAGTATCATCACACTAATAATCAGGCATTACCTCCCATAGCAGAAAACTAACCTGTATGAAGAAGCCAGGCTTTGCGTGCCATCTCCTCCCAAAGAGGACTGATGTCAGTCATGCTGACAGGCTCTGTCTGCACTTTGTGGCTTGCTGAGATCTCTATCTTATAGGTTTCTTCAAGCATGCGTTGCCTCTCCAATATGACCTTTGACCAGCAGGCCTCCACTAAAGACACTAGCTGGCTCTCATCTGGAACACACCAAATTGTTCTGAACCATGTAGTGACCTGGTAGACTTAAAATTTAAAAAATGTCAAACTAAAGTGATAAAAGCAAAGAAAAATTCACATGCCTGTCAAAGCATCTCCTCCATTGCTGAGGGATCTGGATTGCTTAGTTTCTGTAAGTGACAGGCTGGATGAACTTCTCATCCTTTTTTGTGCCACACACCCAAAACCTTCAGGATAGCTACAAAAAGTGTGAGAGTGTGAATTACCAGTGAATCAGGTTTCACTGTGCGCACACTTGTGTGTAGGCTTTGTTTTTTTTCTATTACCTTCCAGAACGTATCAGTAACAAACAGTGGAGAAGGCAAGTAACAAAATTGGCATTTCCATTGTAAGTTGCCATTACAACATCCCAGCGTTCCATTAAAGTCTGCAATGCCTTGATGACCACTTCCTTTTCCTCTTGGGAATGTCGCGGTTGAGACAAGAAGAAAAGGAGGACTTTATTGGTGCATGAGTAGAGGTCAGACACAATCTTCTCTTTCTGAGTTTGGCCTTTCTCCAGAGCCTATGAGAATACAGCAGTGCATTTATGATCAGTTAAAATAAAACCAAAATAAAATAAGTCATTTGTGCACTGTGGACAGATGTTGCACTATAATTTAAAGCTCCCATTGATTATAAAATTCTCTCTAAATTAACAATTTATAGAGCAGCTTTGCAAGTTCTGTTAATTTAATATGTACACTTTTTAAAGGAAACATTTACATACCATTGCATGCATGTTTGTGTATGTGCATTTGTCTCACCGCCACAATCTGATCTGCGAGGAAGTTGAGCAAACTCTCACAGTCTGCCAAATAAGTTCCAATGTAAAGTTTCAGCAGCAAAGTCTGACTGAAAAGCACCACATTCTCCATCAGTGTAACCATCTGTCCTTCAGGCCTCTCGCTACTGGAGTCTGGGAAATTAAAATAAAAAAAATTAAACACACTTTAGCGTAAAGAATTTGAGTAGTTGTATAAAGCATGCACTGTAAATCTACCTTGCGAACACAGATGAGTGTTGTTGTCTTCCTCATCGCTGAGCATGTAGATGATGTTTATGACCAGCTCCAACATCTCACTCTGAAAACTCTGCCTCTGTTCAAATGACGCGCCATCAGGGAAAAACTGCAACATTTAAGCACTTTAGTGGTTAGAAATTAATGAGACAACATGTTGGTAAGTAAAGGTTTTCTTTTTTAATTTAATGTTTGTTGCCATCAACATCTGCACTTGCAGATAAAAACCTGTAGAAATCTGCAGCGCTCGCCCTCTTGTGTTTTGCCCTCCTAGTGGTGAATAATTTAATTGAGAATACCTTGACTATGCTTTTTTTTTTAGTAACTGAGTATATAGTGGCACCTTCTGGACAAATGAGAGTTTTACAGTATTATTGTAAAATAAACAGGACTTTTCAATGGAAATAGAGTTTGTTTGTGAAAAGGAAATTTTGTCTGTGTTTTATATATGTTACACAGAAACATTACACAATCATTTGTACTCATGTAAATTCACCTCCAGCAGCAGAACAAAAGGATGAGCATTGGTGCTGGCAGACACATTGAGAAGGCTGTCCATAAGAAGAATACGGATGAAATCAAGGACTGGTTTCCGGGTTAGATGACTCTTGACTGCATCCTCACCTTCACTCACTATGCTGCACTTTCTGACACCCTGAAATGAGAAAATGAGTGTAACAGTTCTCATGTTTCTGGTCTTATTCAGAGTTTTGCGGAACTAGAACACCACACAGACCTCTGAAATATCCAGAGGGAACACAACGCCAGCAAGCACGTGCAGGAATGTGGGTGATGCCCACAGTGGGTCTCTTGGCCGGAGGTTATGAATGAGGCAAAGAAACTGCATCATACTTGCTGGAAGCTTTGACTCCCATGATGCATCAGTGCCTGACTTGCACTTCAAGGATGAAAAGGGCTGTAAAAACAAAAGCAAAGTTAATAAACATGATCCATTTCTGGTGAAAAACTAAAGCCCTACGCTTACTTATTTTACCTGAGTGACAATGGCTTTGACCAATTCCACCATTATTAAAGCAGCTTCAAGACAGAGTGGCTGAGGAGGAGTGTCCACTTGGTTGTCAATAAGTGACTGCAGGATATCATCCAAAGGCACCTACAATATATCATAAATTATGACCAAGGCGATTAAGATGAAGATTACTACATTTAAAAATAAACAAACAAATTACCCACATTTCCCTTTGCAGTGTGACTGGCCTTCTTTCCCTGGAGCAGAGCAGCCAGAGCTTCATACACGTGAGGTAGATGAGAATGTTTGATCAGCAACACTCGCAGCACATCAAAACCAGAACACGTGGTACTGAGGCACTCATGAGACCAAGAATTGGCTTGAAGATTGTCTGGCAGCATGGCAAAAAAATTACTGATATTAGTCGATTTTGGGTGAAATACCTATATATGTAAAATTAATAAGTAATGTTCTCTATAAAAACTGCTGTTTAGTGTGGTTGTGTAAGTACTTAAAAGCAATTAAATTTATAATTAAACAAGTATATATATAATGTAAAACTTTATCTACCCATAACAGCAAAGGGTTCTTCCATGCCCCCAATAAGTGTTCCTGGAAGAACTCCCTCTCTGAAGCTGCTCTGCTGGCTTGGACTTGACAGAAAGTGTGTGAGGAGAATGAGACCCAGTTTAAATGTGGAAGGATGAATTTGTGGCTGAAGGAAGAACAGGAACCAATCACTGCCCAAGGCATCTAATACAACCTTCAGTTGACTAGCAGGGAGAAAAAAAAAAAGATATAAATTGAAGGTTAAGCAAGAAAATGGAGAAATTCTTTATGCTAAGATTTTGGCAGACTCACCCATTGTTTAAAAGGTTGTCTGACTCGAGGATTTCGCAAAGCAAAAGTAGGATCTGGTTACGGATCCAGATGAGGCTGGCTGGGCTGGTACTCTGAGCTGCAGCACAAAGGAGACAGGCTCAGTACAAGTAACAACTTGAGACACTATCAGATACTTTTGTTTTTTTTGGTGCTGTACCTGGCACATCTTGTGAAGCATCAGTTATCTCACCACATTCAGTTGCATTACTGGAAGGAGGAAGAGTGTAGACCAGGAAAAGCCCAAGTCTAATCAAATAAAAATAATCCAGAGAAAGTATGAGCCCTTATAAACCATCATGACATAACATCCTTTTGTTTTTTTAATTTCACAAAAGGACAGTTGTTGTTGACAGTGCGTTCCCCGTCTATACCTGCTTATGTCAGTGGTGGTTAAGTGAGCCGTAAGGAGAGATGTGATGACACGAGTAACAACCACAACCTTCTGAATGGTCACAGCAGGGTCACACAACTCAAATAGCAGCTTTGGTAACATGTCCACGCTGTGGATGACTGCTGCATTCCCACTGTCGCTGTTGAGAATACCGTGAGGGAAAGGCAAACAGTATTAATATCAATCGCAATCTGTTCCCACAGACAGAAAATCTAATAAAGCAATCCACTCAAACATTCACTCTTCTCTTCAGCCTCTGTTGCTGATTCTGTTGAACATTCCCTTGACTTTCTGTCATACAGTTCCAGGATATCGATAGCAAGCTGTTATAAATGTTGACAGAACAGCCGATAAAGTCTGTCATCAATTCTGAACAAAAGCCTCTTTTGTGCCCCATACCTTGTCGATCATGTGAGTTAATAATAAATTAGCTCCTACATATGTAGAAACTGGTCAGGTTACACGATGATAACAGTGGAAATTACCTTGAGGAATTCAGGATTTCAGCAAAGTAGTTCAGAACTGAAAGGTGCAAACTGTCTGGAGTACTCTGCCACACCTGAAAAAAAAAACAGAGAGACATTAAGCTTCCCGCTAGCCTTCCAAAAAAGAAATAACAGGGTAAAATCTGGATACGCACATCTAGGTCACACAGCAGAGCTTGGAAAGCAGGTGTTTTCTGTAGGCAACCAGATCCATAGCTTGGCTCAAACGAATTAGTGAGATGCAGAACCAGCTGAAAGGTTCGGTGGCTGACCAGACTGCTCTTCATCTTCAGCAGAAAAGCTAGCAGCTACAAGGGCATATATAAAAAGATCACAACTCTAAACAGCAGTTAATTATGTCTATTTGTAGATCAACTGTGCTACTCCAGCACATGAAGATCTGGCAGACCTTGTATCCATTTATGCGGTTCATTTCCTGCTGCATAGCAGAGTTGGTCTCCAACACAGAATGAAGGACTTTAACTGCTGCATACAAAGAGCTATCATCTGGTGCCATTGCAACCAGACTGAGAACAACAGCAGGCCCACCGACGTACAGAAAACCATTAGATGCAGAACTAGGGGTGAACACACGCACACCTAGAAGGAAAAAGTAAAAAATAAATCAATAAAATAATATGTCAGTAATGGGGAACAACAGCATTAAAAGTTTTACAACAATATTTGAATTACCAAAATGTCCAACCAGCGCTGCTCCTATTGTACGAGCTGTACCACTCAGGTGTTGGCTGATGTTTTGAGCAAGGAACACAGGGGTGGACTGATCCCGACATGTTATCCCCATCTATAATTAGACACAAGGATTACTACAATCCATTAAAACCACAAACAATTGGTTTCAACAAAGGCTCACCCTTACCTCTTTAGCAATCAGCCTGCAATCCACCTCGTTGTAATCCTCTCTGATCTGAACAACAGTTGTTAATGTAGAAACTGCTGGGTTAATGCCAAATGAGATCCTCTCCTCAGGAACAAGTCTGAGAGGAAGAGAGTCATGATCTCGATCATGACCTGGACACAAGCAGAGAGGTGAAATACAGACAGGGGAAGTATATGAAGTCCAGCGAGTGAAACTAAACAATGCACAAAACATTCATGTAATGTATCACAACATATCAAATTCTGTATATTAAGAAAAACTATTTGTGCAATTACATGCAACTAATGTATTAATTTAAAATAATCTACCATGATGTTTTTTTGAATGAGCACTGTGATGACTCTATTAAACTTGTATTTAATTGTAGACTCACATGATAAAAAAAAAAAAAATTCAACTACATCTAAAGTGCATATTCGGGATGACTCACTAAAGGGAAAAAAAAAAAATGTATAAAATGAGTGCAACGCTGACTCACTTGTGTTTCGCAGAGCCAGAAAGTTGCCAAGGTATGTGGTGCCTTGTGTGTATATAACACCCACTGCCTCAGAGCTCAAAGCCTCTTCAAAAAGGTAAGAAGGACCCACTCGCCACACTACAGCAGCATACTCCTTCCATAGAGGTGGTGTCCCCATCAGTCCATATACATCAATCACAGCTGAGGGGTCCATGGAGACATATTGACCAGGGAATGGCTGAATATACTTCATCTGACAGCAAATGGAGACATGAATGGACACATGAAGGCTATAGTAAGAGTTACAATCAGTTCAGCTCCTCTTTCCTCTCAGCATACCTTTCCTGTCCCCACTGCTTTGCCATTGAAGTAGGCCGAGGTCACACAGCTCTTCTTCATGTCTTTGGCCATGACCACAGCCAGATGGTGCCACTGACCTGGGACCAGCATGTTAGAGCAACGGAACCTCAGCGACGTAGGCAAAGATGTGGGACTGCCAACTTCAACTTCTGGTTCCATCATATCTGTTGAAACAACATGGACAATAATGGTCTCTGTAAAATTCAAAGTCCAAGCAAATTCTACCAAGACCAAACAGTACTCTCACCTAGATATGTTAATGCTTCCTCCTCTGTAGAGATTACCAGACAGCCATCATAGGCTGAGAAGGAGATGGACAAACAGATGTACTGTTGTTCAGTACGGGACATGTGGCGAACCACAGACAATAAGCGGATTGGGTGGGAATCGCAGGCTGAACTGAACCTGTTGATCTGGAACCAGCAGGTAAATGAGAGACCAGCTGTAGGAGGAAAACCTCTGCAGTCTAAAATATGAGAGGGAACTGATTAAACAGAATAATTCACAAATCTGCAATAACAAAGGAGGGGGACTTACCTCCTCCAATTCCACCTGTTGAGACTGAGTCAGCAGTCACACCTTTCACTGTGGCCAGAGAGGGGAGGACAAGACAGCTACAAAGCAAAATGTTACATGACAAGTATTTAGCAAATGGCGTATTGATTTATTTTAATTGTAAGGTAATTTTATGTACAACACTTGCAGAACATTTTTTTATTAAGGTAATGAGTTTAAATTCTTATCTCTTTTCACTACCATATGCTCACTATTTTTCCTTTCTTATCTCTTGATGAAATCTGATACTGCAGCAAATCATCTAGTCTATTTAATATTGCAGGAGTAGTCAGAAGCTCAGCGAAGCAAGAACTCACCCATATCCACTCTCACTCATGTCAAACTCTACAAAAGCAGGTGAGCAAGAGAGTCTGTGTGGTCTAAAGGTCCGCGGTGAGGTCATGGACACGAGACTGAGGATCTGGTGGACAGGGATTGCCGAACCAATGGAGTTTGTAGACTGCAACAAACTGAAGCTGCGCTTTAATGTCTTTACCCCTGTATTGTGACCTGGTTTAGACAACACAAACAAACTCTATTGTGCTTCATGTAATTAAAAAAAACAACAAAAAAAAACAAGGTTAAATCTCAAGGATTAAGTCAAATATTTGATTTAAAAAAACTGATACACTGTACCATTTGATACAGGTCCATTGGTTTGTGGGTTACATTCTGACTGTATTTGCTTGGCTGTTTTGTCTCCCAAGCACATGAGAGGGTCCCCCAAACACAGGAATTTTCTGAGGAGGGAAAGGTTAAATACACAATAGTTTAAGTTCAGTACAAAAAAGAAATACCAGAAAATAAACTTTGGTTAATTTGCATAACTGACCTGAAGTCTGAAGGAGTGATGGACTGGGAAGAGAGCTTCTCCAAAATGCGAGTAACAGGTAGATGTAACGGGTGGTTAGGCAAGAGCAACATGCTCTGACAGTGGGCCAGGAGGATGGAGACCAGCCCACCCTCACACATAATCTGACGGTTTCGCTCAGATTTGACCATTGCCTGGATGTGGTGTGCCAATGAGAGTTGGACTTCAATTGAGAGCTGTGAAAGAGGAAAATAAATTTCTCTCATGCCAGGGCCTCTTTAAAAATTCAAAAGTATGGCACATTAGAGATTGTAAAATGTCAGGTATGGAAAGGTACCTGTGGGTCCTCATGAGTAAAAACTGATGGAAGGAGAGTCATAATAACTCTGATTGCTCCTGGGTGAAGAATAACAGGATCACAACTGAACCTACTATAAACCAGGCAACATAAAAAAAGAGATTTAAAAAAAGAAAAAAGGGTCGCTACTTGACATTACAGACAGACAATTAGTACATTTATGTGTACAATTTAGATGTAAATGGATAAATTTATATAATAGAAAACCAAAAAGAAATATCCACCTGTACTGAGACTCTGTGCAAACTGAGGGACTCCTGGGCACCGTGTTTCTGGAACTTCCCTGTTTGTCCTCCAAGCACTGTGAGCCTGACACCAAGTGGGCAGGAGGAGATCCTTCTTCATGTGCTGCTGTTCCATTTAATTTCTTTTTATCTTCATCATATCCATCCTCTCGCTCTGGTCCCAAATTTAACTTCTGAGGAGAGTATGTCCCTGTGGCAAACTGGTCGAGAAAGGAGAGCAGCCTTATACATGTCCGAAGAGTAAGAGGCAGATTGGGCTGTGGTGTGATGGAGGGAGAGGCAGAAGCTACGTTGGCTTCTGCCAACTCAACAAACTGGTAGAAGCTCTTTCCAGGAGCCTGGTTCTCTTCTCCAGTACGGGGACAGGAGCACTTTTCACCAACCAACTTCTCTCTCCCAGAGCCTTCGGCATGGAAGCAACCGAGCTGAAGTAGAGCCTCTGCCAGTTTTTCATAAAAGCCACCAGTCTCAAAATGATGTGCATTTACAGTGTGAAGATGCACAACCACAGACAAAATATGCAATGTGAGGAAGAGGTGGTCAAGTAGTGGTTGATGCCCCAGTGACTTCCACACTTCTCCCTGCGGAGGGTCAGATAGGGCTCCTTCCATGTCTAGCACCAGAGACAACAGTCCAGTGAAGCCTCCCGCCCTCCTGAAGGCATCCCAACTGTTGGGGCTTTCCAAAACCTTCAACACAGACTGAAATACCAAAGACAGAACTGAGACCATTTGGACAGTCTGCATGTACAATAAAACACATGTAAGCTTAATAATCCATTTAGCACAGTTGATTCTGTTAAAGCATTGACAGATAAACCATTGTAATAGACACTAAGCGTAAAATCTTGGCTTTTAAAAGATCTCCCCATTCAATTAAAACAGTGTCATGAAAAATAGATGAAACATATAGATAAATCATAAATCATTTCTGGTAACTAGTTTTTGGAAGTGAACAAAATCACATTAGCCTTTATCAAATTTAGAGAGCTAATCCATCAGGTAGGTAATGTGTGAGACAGAACGCAGGGGGAAATGTGATTAACTGAAACTGGAGTAATCACAATGGCTCTCAACACTTGCCAGCCCAGGTCGCACCCAATCTGATTGCCACCTGCTATAACCATGTTAGCACAAAGAACAGACACACACACACACATACCCGCACATCCCGAGAAAAATCGTGCATGTGTGCACAAACAAGCATGCGTGCACGCGCTCACACACAGAGTACACATAATATCAGCAAGTAAGTGGTCTTTTTGCTGCCATCTATAAAAATGGACACATACAGTAGGTGTGTAACTTGGTTAAGCTTAATCAGATCTGTCCCATTCACTGATCTGATAGAGGTGGTAATCTTCTGAGTGCCACAGCACAAGGCTGCAGGTCTAATCAAATCGGTCCAGAGTTAACAGCTAAACGCATTTTTAGCAAATCAATCTGCATTTGTCTATAATGGAATCAGAGTCCCACATGTTAAGAAAATAAATTCACAAGCTTATTATGTTTTAAGTGTATTACCATTTGTTATGATGTAATATAGAGGCTACATGCACAGTTCAACTTAGATCACTGGATGTGTGTGTGTGAGGTTATCTCTGATGGTTGGCAAATGTAAAGTACCTGCAAAAGGTCCTGCTTTAATCCAAGTTCCTGCTGTGTGGAGGAGCAGAGCGCTCCAATGGCTGTACTCATGAATTCCTCAGGGTTAATCTCAGCTAGCTGCTCCAAGATGCTCAAAGTGGGTTCTCGATACTGATCCACATCCAAGAAGATCTTGATATAGGGAATCATACCAAGGTCTCGCACTGAAACTGGAATACATGTGCAAAACATTAAGTAACAACAGTGTGCAGTTTCAAGATAAATGATAAATGATAAATGAAATATTTATTATGGATGGTACTCTAGTGACTGGATATAAAAAGAAAAACTGCATATACCTGTGTTTTTGATTGAACGCAGAGTAAGGCCTGACACAACTTGAAGCATGCAAGTAGTGAGCAGTTTCTCGCCATCCTCGACACATGGCAGCTGCTGAGAATCTAAAGAGAAGGTGTAAAACAACAGGGCACATAGTCAGGATGAATGATGCACTTTTCAGGTTACTTTCACCTGGTAGACCGAAGATGCATGCCCAAATACAAAGAAGCATACTAGTTTCATTTTACAATGACACACTTTGTATTCTTAAGTACTCCTTAATGGCCAAGTGTTCTATTCAATCCCAAGTTTTCTGTAACGGCAGGCGTTATGTCACACAAGAACCCTTTGTCTGCACTTAGTACTTGCACAACTAATTACAACAACCATTTATACCCATTTTAGGGTAAGAGACTACTCCAGCCTTCCTCAGGATTTTAGCTCTCCTGCGGAGTTCTCCAAGCAGCAGCTCCAGCAGACCCAAGTCAGTTAGTGCCTCGGATAGCATTGCACTGTGCATAGTCATCCTACAAAAACAGAGATTTTATTTAAATACATTAAAATAGCAATGCACATCATTTTAAGATATTAAAAGACAGATATATAAATTATTTGAATAACGTGATTATTTTGCTTTTAAAGACAATTGCTTTTTGGCTGCATTCTTTTTTAAAGTAACTTTACTAATAAGACCCAAAAACAATATATATCTATCTATATTTTATTTTAAGTAAAAAAAAAAATAAGCAAGCAGGAACATCCTGAAATGATATATATTTAAACAACTTGCACTGCTTACTTGTGAAAACTCTTAAGAGCCACCACTCCAAATTCTATCCCTGCCACCGCACTGGCCAGCATCCCAGCCCAGCTCTGCTTCAACACATTCAACAGAGCACGCAAGGTCTCATGGGGGATGTAGTTCAACTTAAATATCACCTGTTTAAAAAAATAAATAAAAGATATTTAACCAGCCCCTGTATGCTTGATGCATTGACGAAAAAAGGCTACAAATGGATTTTACTGTCAATATCAGAAATCATACCATCTCTACAAGAGAAAAGAATAGTTTCTGGATGGGAGCTGGTTTACGCCACACACAAGTAGCCAGCTGGGCCACTGACTGAACAGTCCACTCCAAGAGGAAGAAATTGGCAGGGTCTCTCTCCCATATTGTCTGTAAGGTTCGAAGAAGCTGGCAGGCCAGCAGAGGATCCTCAGAATGCATCAAGGAGGCCTGCAGCAGGCGGAAGGCACGCAGGTTCTTCACCGCTAAACCTGGAGACACAGGTATGGAAACAACAATGTGTCCAAAGACCAGAACAATTTTCATAATAAGATTTCTGCTTTTAGGTCTGATCAAATTGGAGAAAATATATTCTAGATGAATGGACAGGCAGTGCACTCTTGTAGTACTTTATGACACAGTAATGTAAAACAATAACAGTTTGAGGTCAATTTAGCTAAAAGACGTTTTGAATTTAAAACTACGATTTTGCTCTGGTACAATGTGAATGTCATAGGAAAACAAAGACATAAACAACAGAGCTCATGTTCAATCTCGCAAACCTATTGAGTTACACAAGCAAAGATTTGATAGTGTCGCATGCATAGGTGCAAAAGAGAAGTAGCATGATCTACCTTGATAGAGTTTGTTTACTGTACTGTCAAAATATTAAGAGGAGGCCTTAGATTTAGGTGCCAAAACACACTTATGTTTGTCATGAATAAATAAAAGGCTGGTTAGTAATAGGATTCATTTTCTCGATTAAACAAAATTTCATCAAAACCAAATAAGGTCAGCATAAAACAGTCCCTGGTCCCTCTGCTGGAAACAAATCTACTCCTTGATGTGATAGATGGGTGTTGAGTGTGTGTCTGTATATACGGTGGGATGATATGTATGTGTTTGTTATGGACACTCTATTTATGAGTGTTGAAAGAGGTGTGTGTGCCTCCATGATAGATGACTGGTTGCTGTAGGCCAGTGGTGAATGGATGTGGGGCATCCTAACAGAGTTAGAGGGGGAGCCTCCACTTCATCATCCCAGACATAATCACCTCAGCTGCCTGTTAACCTGAGGGGTGTTGTGTGCTGCAGTGGGGGTAGCTGTATGGGGAGTCAGGATGTGTGGGAAATCAGAGGAAGTGGGTAGTGTAGTTTGGGTAGGTTATATAAAGGCAAAAGTGCAAAGGAGGGATGACCTGTGTGGTTCTTCTGGGAGGGAAATCTGATTCCGTCTTTGCTGAGCCATGCAACTGATATTAATTAGATAGTTTGGAATATGAAGCATCTCTTCTAAATACAGAGTTTATCCTCAAGGTACAATCAGCTCTTAAGTGATAATTAGGGACAGCTGTCCCGAGAATAACAACAGAGAGCTTATTATGAAGGCTTGGCCTACCTTTAGTGAGTGGAGGGTCAAACTTAAAGCCCGAAGGCTGAGGGTTGGTGACACAAAGAGCCACTTTCAGCTCAGTTTTTCCAAAAAAAGTGAAAGACCCAATGAGAGCCAGTAACTCCTCTACTGGCTGAAACTGCTCCAATGGCACGCCCTCCTCACAGCTAATGATTTTATAACAATAGGAGACAAGCAAGACAAGACAAATGAGTAGAAATAAATATTTAAAGATAAGCTCTTTACTAAAGATAAATAAAGCTTCCTCTGTGCTGACCAATCAAATTGATATTACATGAAACATTTCATTATTTGAAGTGGTTGTATCCTAATAAATTCCCCTTAACTTCCACTAATGTGCATCTCCTTGCTTAAAAAGACTAACAAAACAAGAACAACATCTTTTATTGTCTTTAGATAAGTATGTCTGCTTAATATGTTTTTAAATGGAGTATGAAAC
>VUQR01011299.1:22886-44558 GCA_015108515.1 Hemichromis elongatus
AGTATAAAAAATTTGAATTTATCGAATACACAACGGTTTCTAGTAAATTAATTTAAAATGGAATGAAGGTTAAACTTGAGAAGCTGTAAATCACTAATAAGCTACTACAGGAACCATGCTAGTCTTGTTTTAAATTAAACCATGTGTCAAAAAGAAGAAGTATTTACTTCCTCAAATAACTTTCTCTTTCTTACCTAAAGAGATATACGGTTTCATAAACAACAGGCAACAGCAGGAACAGGGAGTAAGACAGAAGAGAGACAGAGAAACAGCAATATAAAACCAGAGAAGTGATAACCCCTTTTAGTGTTTTCATAATTTTGTAGAAGAGTCTGCATTACACTGTATTGCATGGTTTTTATTTCAAATATCCATCCCATTTACCAAGTGGCCAAAACAACTGACTGAAAAAAATAATGACACCCAGAAATAGCAGAAGTAGGTGGAGGAAAGTCCCAGAGTCTTAAATTACTGTGCTATTTTTATTTTTACTGTAATAAACAGTACCTGCAGGTCTATCTGCCAGTCTCTTGTGGACAATGCTGACGACAGTGTCAGTGGTGAGAGCTGCGAGCCCCTTGATGTCCAAACCTTCAAATCGGTCGCCATCTTCACAGGCCTGGAATCGAAGAGGATAGAAGATGCAGATTCTTGTGTTTGTAAGTGTACTAAGTTACATGTTCATCACACCAATTCCCCACCTCTATACAACAAAATACAGTCCCTAAGGTTCAATCAACACCTCTCTGAAAACCTTTAAACTGATATTAGGTTAAGTAAAATATTACATTTAGATCTGTTTTATACTATAAATAATGAAAGGTACTGCACACTATATGGTCTTCAGTTCCATGAGAGTATATCAGATTTTATTTAGTTCCCTAAAGATGAAAAGATGGACATACAACCACACACACAGCCACCAGTTTGCATGTGGTTGTATGGAGTGTAATTATGCCTGCATTTGTAAGAACGCAGACATATCGGCGGTGAAACATTGTGCATGCATGGGTTAAAAAAAGGGTAAGGGTTTCTGATAAAAAACAAAAAACTCTTTCACCAGTAAACCAAAGAGGGCCATGAAGCCATTAATTTAAAGCAGTGTTTTTTTTGGGGTTTTTTTTTCTGTTATCTAAAGATACAGAAACGATATACATATTAGTTCAGGAACCACTCAGTGATAAGATCAGCTAAGGCCAAAACATCTGACTGTCATCTAATGTTGCTTTAGGTCTTCATTCCTGTGGTTTGTAGCATTTCCAGAGGCCACATTGTCTGCAGCAATCTACTTACCCATTTCAAAGTTAATTATAAATTTGAACTAAGGCTCCACTGCAAACTGAAATGACATAATCTAATAAAGGCTCTCAAGAAGAAAATTTGTTCTGTGTTATACAATATTCAGAAATACATAACATGCTTTGTAGACTACTGATGTGCAAGACATAACTCTGAAAACAATGAACAGAAGAATAATGCGTGGTAAGTATGCAATTATTTGCTTATAGTGGTCTATACCTGTATGTATAGAGGCAGGACTTTCTGCAGATGGTCCTTTCTTTGCTCCAGAGTAACAGCTCTGTGGTCAGGGGTACAGGCTGTTTGAATTCCCAGCTCCTGCAGTTGTTCTTTGAGCACTTGTGTGAGTAGAGGGTTGCTACGAGAGCCCTCCACTTTCTCAGACTTCAACTCCACAGAGGCTGTTAACTCTCCTGAAGCACTCAGCTCTCCAGTTTCCTTATTAATCCTTTCCCCTCTAAAGGTTTGCGCCTGGAGGGGGTAAGAAAAAAAAAAAAAGACTGTTCCATCTTTTTTAAGATACCGCAAGGTTATATAATCTTGACAATATTATCTAATCACATTTTCTTTAGCTGTGTCAGACAATTTAATTTGTCCTATGCTAAACCTTCTGCCCTCCTCCCCTGGTCACACTGTCTTAATTGAGAAATAGGCAGAAGAACAAACCGCTGGCAGTCATGTGCATTTTAGAAAGGATGCCCAACTTTCAGTACTTTGAGAGCTACTCTGTGACAGTTTTCCCACTTCACACACACCATTGCTTTGTCAAAAAATAAGACAGATCTTTTGCTAAGAATAGGCCGGCAGTGCGGTGTTAAACCAGCAGCAGTCATCGCTTGTGTGAAAATGACACGATGAGCACTCATGAGGTCAATTCAAGACAACTGCACCTCCAAAATCAAAAGCATGTTATCCTAACAAAAGAACATCGTTGTTGGGACTCAGTGACTCTGAACTAGCCCTTTATTTAAATACTGCGAGACAATGTGTTTCACTTCTGCTTAACAGCATATGAAGAGGTGAGGAGTTTTACTGGTAAACCTTAATGCCATTGTACTGCATGGGAATCATAGCCAGAGTGCTTTTTCCATATTATGGTTGCTCTATTTCAGCTACTCTTCATTTTGAATCACATACTCATAACAAACAATGGTGGTAAGAATCAGGGGGCTTAACTAATAAGAGCCAGAGCCAATAAATTCAGTTATCGCTGTGAATAAAGTAAAAGGCAGCTCACATTCCCGACAAAACTCATGATTACTTCTATGTCATTTTCCCAGTGTTGAGGAGTTGCTGCCAACTGGTGAAACCAAAATATGCCTCATGAGTTTTTCATTCACATACAGTCAAATACATCAAAGTGAAAAATGCATACATGCTCACCATAAAGTATTTGTTTGTTAAAAGAAAAATTGTTAATGCAACAGATCATTCTTTACCTGAGTTTGTGTAAGAGCCATCGGGGGTTTTCCTGGTACTAAGGTAATGCTGTCATCTGTGCTGTGTTATTCCAACTACCTGAGTGGTCTGTCTCTGATCCCATGTCAGGAGGAAAGAACAAGAAGAAACCTGCTAAGACATGACGGGTGCACACTCTGCAGACCCTTTTGTAAAACTACCCGCCTCTTACTAATCTCCACCAAGTAGACTGAACTTTGAGCAACTCAAATCAGCTGGTGCGAGTCATGTGCTTTCCCACTTCCTTAGAAAAGCAGAAGTGAAATAACAGTTGTTTAGCTGGTTAGATGAGGACCTCCCATTTTAGGTTTTCTTTTTATAGACCAGTCTTGTAAGGTTGTTGTGATATTTAATCACAGTGACATGGCCGATGATTCACAACCCCCCACCCCCCACAAACCCGGCTTTTAGTCACGATTTGGCGTGAAGGAATCGACTTGCTGGTGAAACAACTTGAAACAAAGTGCTTTTTGTTTGATTGCTGGTAATAAACATAATGGCAGGACTTTTTGTGTTTAGGTAAACTAAGGAAGGACTTTTTAAAACCAACCTATGAGAAGAGGAACGCATGAAAGGACTAGTAGATGTATTTATATGCTAATATGTATTTCAAATACAGAAACTAGCCTTTAGCAACATTGCAGAACGCATCACATTTCGTGAATGTGACATAAGGCCAACAAACAGCAGAAAATCTACACACAGACGTGTGTGACACTGGTAAAGTTTTAAGCTAAATGACTAAACGGCGCCATCTTGTGAGTATTGACTATACAGAAACGTGTCAACAGCAGTTGGGAGTGAAAAAAAGGCTCATAATTATACAGACTTTAAAGACTGACAAGTCAGGGAACCGGTATTTTACTAAAGAGAGCAGAGACACTGGTGTAGCCAAAAAATGGCTTACCAATGTACTTCCGCATCGCTCAGTATTAGTACTGAGATTAAGTATCACAAGTGAAAATGCCTTCACTTACAGGGGGTTCTAGAATTAGCGAATGCAAATGAAAGACTAACGATAACAGTGTGGCTATGGAAATTACATACACTTGCTGTTTTCACACATATGTGTCAGCTCCCCAGTCACCCGTTTTAACTAACCTTTGTAAGCTGACAGCATGTGCAATGGATACACTGACGAGCTCCTTCCGAGGTTAACAAGCTGGACTCTTATTTCAGCCTCCGTCCTCAACATGCTCACTACACTACAGGCTAAACTATGTTATTCTTACAAGACTAAATGCAAGGGGCAAATAAAGAAACTGCCTTACACTTTCATTAAAATGTGGCGTTTACATGTCTTTTGCACGATTCTGTTAAGTTCCCTAAGCCACTTTCTGGGTGGCATTTAATACTGTTTACTAAAAGTAGGCGCGTCGAGCCAAATATTTATACCAACGCTGGCATTGGCATTGGATCGATACTAGCATGATTGGATCAATATTTTGTTTCTATCCTCTATATCAGGTAATCTGGCATACAGGGCATTTTCCCAACAGGCCGAAACACTCTGGGGCCAATGGGCCAAGAGCCACTGTGTACTGGGTACAACCACTTACAGGAGCCTATTCCCTCCTCTACCTTTGATTGCGCGCTCACGCAGCTTGTTAAACGGGAAGAAGCGGCTAAAAGGTGGAGCTGGAAAGGTGAGAGAAAACAACGAAAAGAAAAGACAAAGAAACGCAGAACAATGTGTCAAATTAACCAACATGTTAACTGTCATTGCTGCTGGACCATGAACAGTAGTACCAGCAACAACTAGTAACCAGAGCTCACAGTCACAGGAGTCTGAAGGATGACGAAATTAACGTAAGAAAATTAATGAAGGGACATAATTAGGAAAGGAGATATTCAAAGATTCAGGAAACATGAATGGCTACTATGATTGGTCTTTTTTGTTTTTTGTTTTGTTTGTTTTTTTAGCAATCTTAAAAATCATAACATTCTGCTATCCCCAACATAAGCTGTTATTTTGCTTTTAAAGTATTAGTGTTGGTATCAGCAATACAAGCCCTGTATTTATTTGGTATCACAGCATAGCACAGCAGTACTGCTTACTTTGGAGGCGTCACGGTATTTATAGCGACCACGTGCTTTGGTCAAAGCGCTGTCACGTGACACCCTGCAACCAATGCGCTGTCCAGGGCGTGGATTGCTTCAATCAGTTTGATACAATGAAAGATCTCTGTTGCTTTGTAGCGATACTTGAGATCCCTTCTCACTTTACCTTATGATGTTGTAGCGCCCCATCCCAGGAGTTGATTTTGCTTCCTTTGCAGTTTCTGTCGGTGGTAACAGTAGAAGACGGCCTCCGTGTACCCAACATAATGCATCCGATGCCCGTGTCTTCCGTCAGCGGTGGAGACATATTTGATTGTATACAGAGAGGAAATATTGAAGAGTGTATACACTTCGTTCAGAGTAACCGATCCATACTCAAGCAGAAAGGTAAGCTAGGAAGAAATACATTGCAAACTTAAGATCTGGCTTTTTGTAAAGGACATTATTCAACCTTGTCGAGACGGGATTTCTTGATTTCCTCATTTTTTGCGACAAAACTGCCCACGTTATGCTGTTTACATTGCCTGGCTTTTGAACTTTCGAGTAATGTGCAAATGTGCCACCGGGAGATAGTTTTCCAGGATGTAATTGTATACTTGATCATTCTGCAGTCTCTCTTGGTTTGATTTTGCCACAATGCCAAAAAGAAACCTAACTCTGCTGCAGCTCCTCTGTGAGATGGTCTGGCACAGATCCTGTGATGGAGAGATGGACAGATCCTGTGACAACACAGCACAAAGTCACATTGTGCTGAAGGACTCCAACCCCCAAACTTGAGAGGGCTTTCAGCATCAACAGGCTGACAGTCCATGCATTCATGCCAATCTCAAATTGTTAGCCAAAGAGTCAGGGTTGAAGGTCAGTGTCATCAAGCTTGAAGGTGTAATGTAAATGTGTTTGTTATCATTCAGGTTGGGGTGGCTTCACCCCACTCCACTATGCTGCTCTACATGGTAACCGAGCCTTGGTCGACCTTTTCCTTAGTGCGGGAGCTGATCCTAACCTGACATGTGATGCAGGGCAGACAGCCTTTCATTTTGCCTGCAGGTGAGCAGCAGCTGCATATTTAGTTAAAGCCTGGATTCTCATGGTAAGAACGTGATTTGAGCTTGTGCACTTTGTACTACCATCAGGCAAGGGAACATCTACATCATACATCAAATGATGCAGTACGGGGCTGACTTACGCCTCATAGACCTACAGGGAAAGACATCACTGCACCATGCGGTCACTGGGGGGAGCATGTAAGTGGATGAAACATTGTACCACAAACTTAGTTATTTTTACCATGTGAAACTACACAGTTATATATACAGTGCTGTGCAGGAGCCCCGAAGCACCCCACATTTCTTCATATTTTGCTATAAAAATGGGAAATACATGCAGGGATTTATTGAAACATGTATAAACATAAATAGAAATAGAAATACAGTATGTAAGGTTGAGTTAATTAGTTAGTAAGATCACCTTTATTCTTAAACACAGCCTGAACGCTCAGAGACAAGCTTTCTTGTGATTTCTTTAAGTAGTCTTCAGGAATAGTTCTCCAGCCTTCTTGAAGGACATTCAAACCTTAGATCTTGTCTGCCTTTACTCCCATTTTCTGTCAAAATAATTCCATACCGCTTTAATAAGAAGGTTCGGGCTTTGGTGAACCCAATCCACTGATAGTCTTTTACTGTATGTGTTTCAATCCAGGTATGCTTTCACAACATTGGCAATGTGTTTGGGATCATTGTCATGCTAAAAAAAAAAAAGGAGCTGTTGACAATCAGTTACTGTCCAGATGGTATTGCACGGTGGGTCAAAATCCTACCATACTTTTCTGCATTCATATTTTTGACAAGACTGCCAGCACCACTGGCTGAAATGCGGCCTCAAATCATGAAAGAGCCTCCGCCATGTTTTTCAGATGGCTGTATACACCTTTATGCATAATGATTTGAACATAAATGGATAGAACCAAAATTTCCAAATTTGGATTGCTCACTCAAAAAAAAACAAAAAAACAACTGTTAGACTGATTTTCAGTCCAGGTCAGTGTTAAGGGGCTTAACAGACAGAAATTCCTGTATGTCCTGGACAGAAAAAGAGTGAAAAAGCAGCCAATGTCTAACAAAAACTTCAAAAAACCTCCAGAAAGGCTTGACAACTTTTGCTCAAGACATTTATTAAAATGACAAGAAAGTCTGGATTCTTTGAAGGAAAGTATAAAGAAATGTGGGGTGACTTTTGCACAGTACTGTATTATGCATGCACTAACTGTTAGTTGTTTTTCCCAGCATTGCAGTGCACTATTTGTGGGAGACAGGAATGTTTAGGTTCACAGACACAGACATGTACCAGGTGACTCCCCTTCACCTGGCTGCATCCACAGGAAACACAGAAGTTATTCGGTATTTGCTCAAGGACCAGGTATGATACAGTTTTCACTGTCTGCCTCTTTCACCCTCTGTAGTTGTTATTATTACACAGTAATACACAAGATAATACACACGGTATTATCTTAAAGCCCTTAAAGCTCAATCTAAAAGTTTTAATAAAATGTTGAGTCAAATATATATTATGTAAAAGCTGCTGGGATGATGAAAGTTTATAATACAAAAATGTACTGTGAGTTTACTCTTTAGTCACTTTTTGATCTTTGTGCTTCTTTAACCCAAACATTTAGTGAGTGTGACTGGTTGTCTCTCACTCTGTGTGTTGCCTGTAAACACAGAGTATATATTTGCATGGTGAATGCATGATTTCAACTTGCATTTTGGGGATGGAGCCTTGGACAGTAGTCATTGACTGTTTTCCTGAGCCTAAGCAGTGATTTCCACCAATGACTGTACCTGTTTTAATTCAGTGTCTGAAAATAATAGTCATTCTGTTGATGTTGATTTTTATCTTTTTCACTTTTGTGTAAAGATTTATTTTTTTGCACTACTTATTCACTTTCAAACGGTTTAAAAGGTAAAATAAGGCTTAAATTATGTGCATTTTCTGGGATTTGCAAATATGTTTCAGAGGTGTGCTGTGGATGCAGTTGACCAGCAGGGTGCGACAGCGCTTCACGTCGCAGCAGAGAGGGGTGGAGTGGAAGTGTGTTGGATACTGCTGCAGAGAACAGGGTGCGGGATGCTCCATCAGAAGAATCATAGCGGCCTCACACCACTGGATCTCAGCAAACAGGGAAAAACATTTAGGTGAATCTGCTGTTTCTAGAAATATGTGGAAAAAACCCCATAAAACTAGAAGGACGCTGCATTTGATACCACCTTTAAAATATCCAGTATATTTGCTCTTCCTGATTCGATCTTTCTCTTGGGATTATGATGCTGATTGTTACTCTGCTGTATTTCTTCTCTAGACATCAGCAACTCACCAAACTACTGAGTCGGTACATTAATGAGCCAATACACCACAAGCCCAGAGAGTCTCACGGTACATGTCGCTCTGTATATGAATATAATTCATTCATTTTACAATAAAAAACACAAAGATAATAATTGCAAACCAGTGCTGCAACATGAAATGGGCTTTTTAGATGTTTATATGCTGAATGTGCTCGTATAAACAGGTAAAAGATTGTGATGTGTTCTTCTTTTTTAACAGTTTTATACTACTGGACACTGTTTTTTCCATCATTGAGTGGAGCTGCCATCCTGCTGATTGCAGCCATGTTGGGAGGCTATGGGGGTTTAATCTGTGCTTTGCTCTTTCCATGGCTTGCCAGAAGCATTTTCACACAATACCACCGCATGACAACATACCAAAGGTTTGGCAAAAACTGTAGTGCATGTACATAATCATCATGTACTGTTTGTTAAATCACTCTGTTGAGATAGCATATGTCTTCTTTCTAGGTTACCTAACCCGATCTATTTGGGAACCCTTATTGCTGGTTTGATCCATTCTCTGCTCTGCTTCTATGGAAAAATGGTGCCTAATATCCTTAAAAAAGCTAATTCGTCTTTTCACACCTCTAAGTTAGCAAGAGCTGTGAGTCTTGGAGGAGTTCAGTGCAACAGTTCAACTGGATGCATAGATTAACACATCAGAATCATACACTATTTATGACAAAATACAATGCTGAAGGGACTACGTTTTATATTCAAATAGTCACATATGGACCTTTGTTTAACCTAATCTTGGAGAGAGTAAAGGCAGACTGAACAAGGCATTGTTGAGGTGTGTGGTAGGAGTGGCAGATAGGTTGAAGATGGGGGTGGGATTACATCAGGGATCTTTGAGCCCCTTCTCGAAGTGAATTCTGGTGATAACCAGGTTGACAGATAAGGTCAGGAAGCAGTCTTCATGGACGATGATGTTTGCAGATGATCTGTTAGTGAGTCTAGAGTCTGAAGAGGTGGGGATATGCTCTAGAGAGAAGAGGAATGGAAGTCAGTAGAAGCAAGACAGAATACACGTGTGAATGTGAGGGAGACAGGTGTAACAGTGAAGATGAAAGCAGTAGAGGTAATGAAAGTTTAAATACCTGGGGGTCAACCATCAAAAGCGTTGGGTGTAATCAAAGGGAACAGAGTTATTTGTGACAGATGGATAACAACAAGGGTCATGGGGAAGGTTTATAAGATCGTAGTGATGCATTATTTGTGGAGGTTGGCACTGACAAAAATACTGGTGGGAGAGATGAAGATGCTAAGAGTTTGGTGAAAGTAACCAGGAGGGACAGGATTAGAAATGATACTCAGCAGTTTGGAGACAAAGTTAGAAAGACAAGGCTAGGGATAGTGGGATAGAGGGATAGTGCATACACTGGGCGAAGGATGCTAAATATCGAGCTGCCGGGCAGGAGGAAGCGAGGAAGACCACGGGAGAGAATCATGGATGTAGTGAAGGATGTGCAGAGGGTTGGAGGAAAAGAGGATAGGGATATGGTGAGATGGAAGCAGGTGTGGCAAAGCAGTCAAATTCAAATTCAACACAACATTATAATCACAACCACTAATCTTTGGTTACTGTCTGTTACATTTTTAATATTTTCACATATATATATACGGTATATATATCAGGAGTGGCCAACTCCAGGCCTCGAGAGCCGGTGTCCTGCAGGTTTTAGATGTGTCCTTAATCCACCACAGCTGATTTAAATGGTTAAATTACCTCCTCAGTAGTTCTTGAAGTTCTCCAGAGGCCTAATAAACTAATCATTTGATTCAGGTGTGTTGACCCAGGGTGATCTCTAAAACCTCGAGGCCTGGAGTTGGCCACCCCTGATGTAAGCTATGGGTAGCTGCAGCAATCTGCTAGCGACTTAAGCAATCACACGGAGGTTTTTGGTACAGCACCCTCTCTGCGACAGGTTTAATCGAGCGTCAGCAAGTGACCACTCACAACAGCTTGGGGAATACAGATTTTTCCCTTGTGACCAATGGTGGCATGATGGTTGCTAACCAGGCCTGTGCAGCTAAGGTCTTAACAGAACTAAAATCTAGTCAATGATATTTTGGAGCTGTAGCACTGGCATCAGTCCGCTTCTCAATAGGCATAGCTTCAAAGTTTCACCTGACAGACACTGATGGACATTTAATATAATAATTTCAAGGCATGTTGAGGAGGTCATTTATCCATTTAAATCAGCTGTGATGGATCAAGGAAACATCTATAACCTGCAGGACAACGGCCCTCGAGGCCTGGAGTTGGGGACCCCTGGTCTTGATGAAACTCGGTATATAAACTGCCTAGAGTATAAGGATTATTAACATCGATATAGCTTTTAGGATCTATATTTATATAGATTATGTAGAAACAGATCTGAAAATGGATTTATCTACGTTACGTATGCAAATGTTGTTGACGTTACGCATATGGTACGTGTTAGTGTACATGTTAACATTACATCTACATTACGTTTCTGTGAATGCTGTTGACATTATGTGTATCTTAAGTGTACTTGTTCACGTTGCGTCTACCTTACATGTTTATGTAAACTGTGAACGTTACACCTATGATACGTCTGCGTTACATGTGCGTGCATGTTGTTAACACTCCATATATGCGTTTTCTTACATGAGCGAAGTGAGCAGGTGCTCCAGGCTAGTTTTTCTGTGAAATATATGAAAATAATATCCTCTTTTCCCCAGCAGTAGACTTATCTGTTCACCTTTATTGCTGCTATGGTTGTTAGTTGCCTTTGCAGCGAAACCACGTCATTGCTGCACAGAGATGATGCATCTTTTGACTTTGAGCCATCTTTCAGAGCGAGCAATCAGATCAACCGTAAATGGAGCACAGACAATTTAACGTCAAGGCCAGCTTGATGGCTCTTTTAATGGCCTAGAAATGAAACACATCCTTACTGTGAAGCGCACTTTCGTTGGCCAGCTTTACCAGTGCTCACAGCCAACTGTGGCTTTTGAACCAGGAACTTCACTTTTACACGAACATTTTTAAGCCGCTCCACTGAGCCAGCGGTTACATATGCACCCCTCTCGTATTAGCACATTCATTTCAAATGTAAACTGCTGAGGAAGTGGACTTGCTGTGCACTCTCAGTGTTATTTCACATATTTATTGCAACTTTTTATTATCTCTGCCTCCAATAATATTTAGATGGAAGGGGACTGATAGGAGCAGAGTTCCAATAACAGAGATTAAGTGCTCTGGGGGTGATTGTGCAGCGTTTTTGAGGAGAGAGGCGTCTGCCTAAGTAAACTCAGCCCAACACTGAGGAACTGCGCTCTGGAACGTGGTGGTGTAACCGGAGCGCTGGTTTGGGAATAGCCCAAGGGAACTAGGCTCACTTTTCCAAAAGCCTCTATCTCCTGCGATATGTAGCGTGATTTGAGGAGAAGCGAGCAGTGTGTGTGTGTGTGTGCATGCATGTGTAACAGGGGAGGTAGATGGAGGGCTTACGGAACGGCTAAGTCAGGAAAACAAGCCTCAGGAAACCTTATACTGCACTCTGGCACCGACACAGACGTTCTTTCTTTCTCTCTCTCTGTCTCACGCTTTCTTTCTGTCTCTCTGTCAGCCTGCCTGTCTTGCCGAACCTCTTCTCTTCCATTTTCTGCACTACAGGAAAGCAGGGTGAGAGCAACAGCAGAGAAACAACAAATATTTGACACTTGGTGCTGTTGAAACCTTGGTCACGTGTCAGCTTTTTTCTTTAGCTCTTTATTTTTCTCACATCAATATGGAGTCTTCGGGAAGAAGAAAAATTAAAGTGCAATCAAAACATGAGATAATTCCCAACGTAGCGTAAGGTAGAGATCATATGGACACATGATGGAGAAGCAGTCATTCTTCTTATGCTTGATTCAACTTTACTTGAAGAATAGAAGCAGTAGCCCCAAAAAATGGCATATGGATGTCCAACAAACCTTGTATTCATGTTTGACAATGAAATTTACAAGGAAGTGGAGCCTCCCACACTCATGAAAGTTCAGTTCAAATGAATTTTATTCATACAGCACCAAATCAGAACAGCCGTAAACCTAAGGTGGTTTAACGTGTAAAGTAAAGACCCAGAAAAACCCCAACAATCAGATGACCCCCTATGAGCAAGCACTTGGCGACAATGGGAAGGAAAAACTCCATTTTAACAGAAAGAAACTGACTAACCTCATGTTGTTCATTTGTGTCTCCCCATCAGGGACCCTCACGTCAACTTTCATTGAAATGAAAAAAGTTAACGCTCATCTTTCATCTTCAGTTTGCTAATGTGTTTATATAATGTAAATATAGCTCTCTAGCTAGCAAACAGGTAACATGCCATATGCCAGCTGGCCTAACTTCAGTAATCCTTCAGACACTGCTGCTGTTTAGTTCTCTGTCTTTATTTATGTCCAAAGTCATAGCGTCATAGTCAAAGTCATAGTCTGTGTTTACCATGACATACCATGTTCAGTCAGAACATGGTACATTGTCCTTCAATGGAAACTAGCAGGTTAACTTCCTGCTAACCCCTAACTCCATTAAACCTTGTAAATCACTTTTTTCATGGATACTGCGTTGTTAAATTTTATTGTAACACCAGGGATAGCATCCACACCAAACTCCCAGTAATGCCGCGGTGTTTGGTTGAGTGTTAAAACAGGAGAAGAAGTTAAATCTGAAAACGGCTAACAACATCAGACTTAAGAGGTGAATAGTTTATAGGGCTTTTTGTCAGAGTAAACCAAAACAGAGGGCTAAACCACATTAAAACCTGACGCTAAGGAGTACTGCAGGCTTGATCGATTAAATATTTGATGTAAAAAAAAATAATAACATTAAAAATTTACCAAACCTGCAAGTTTTTATAAAATGTTTTCCCTCCGGATCTAATGGGTTTGTTATTTCTGTGCTTATCTTTTCCCAGCCATTTATCCTTCTCAAATTTCCTGCTTTATCTCTTCCTCCTGCCCTCTTGTCATCTCTCTATTGCTTCAATTAAAAAATACTTTGTATGTTATCAAACCACTAATGTAAACCACATTAGCTACCTCTCTTTCCCTCTTTGTCTCAGTCTCTTGTCCTCTCGGCCTCTCAAGCACACACACACACACACACTTCTTCTCCCTCCTGCGCTCCTTTATCTTATCCCTTTTCCACTATGCTTAAAGCACTTGTCTGTGTCCGTCACCCCCACCCCCCACCCCACCCACCTCCTCCTTTTTCCACTGCTTTTCCATTCCTTTCTCTATCTTTTCTCTCTATTCCTCCCCTCTCTATATCTCTGGACCCCTCACTCCACCTCCCACTACAACAAGCAAACCCACACCTCCCCTTTTCTTTCTTTCCATGTGTTTGCTGCCATCTTTTTTTTCCTTACCCTAACCCTCCTTTTTTTTCTCGACACATCATTCTCCCCGTCTTTCTGTTTCCCCCCCGTCATTATCAGCCTCTGTTTTTCCATGTCTCTCTCCGTCTCCACCTTATCAGCTTGTCCTTTCTCTGCTCCATACGGCTCTTCCCTCTGTTTCCCCCTTTTTTTTTTATCCTTCCCTCTCCAGCTCTCTCACTGTTTTCCACAGTGTGTCTGTGGGGGCAGCAAGTGGTCAGGCCTGCCCGCAGGCATCAACAGCACAGGGCCACAGCCTCGAGCGATGTGTGTGTGTGTATGTGTGTGTCTGCGAGGATGATTGGCACTCTGCCCGGACCCACCTCCTGTGGTGAAACTCTTTTTCTTTGCAGCCTGGACTGCTGCCCAGATTGACCCTCACAAACTCACGCACACATACAGACATGCAAACACATTCACAGATAAGCTGAGTGGCACACAGATGTGGGCCCTTATTACACACTGTGACACACACACACACACAAACAGTGAATGTAGAGCAAGAAGAAAATCGCTTCAAGAGCTAAAGGTTTATAGTTTATAACTAAGAAAACCTTAATCAAGATCACACTGACATTTTTTAACATTTTATGTTAGAAACTGCAGACCTGCGCAACAGTCACGAGCTAGCTCATATTTCTTCATATCCTAGGAAAATGCAAAAAATGTGGAATGACTTATTGAAGCACGTGCAAACATACACAAAATATAGTATATCAAGGCAAAAACAGAGTTTCTAAAAAATCTAACGAGCTTAAAAGTCAATATTTGGTGTGACCACCTTTATCCTTCAAAATAGGCTGAACTCTGTTAGTCAAGCTTTCTTCTCATTTCTTTAAGCAGTCTTTGGGAATAGTTCTCCAGTCTTCTTGAAGGACATTCAAAGCTCTTCTTTGGATGCCTTTGCTTTTTTTTTCTGTTTGCTGTAAAGATAAGACTCTGCTTTAATATTGTTAAAGTCCAGGCAGTGGGGAGGCCAATCCATGACTGATAGTGTTACAACTGTGTGTTTTTCTACCAGGGTGTGTTTTTACTGCACTGATATTCATGCTAAAAAACAAAGACACTGTTTCCAAACTGATGTTTTATAGATGATATTACAAAGTGGATCAAAATCTGATGGTACTTTTCTCCGTTTATAAATCCATCTGTTTTAATATCACCACTGGCTGTCATATAGGTCCAAACCATGGAAAGAGCCTCCGCTGTGCTTTGTTGCGGCTGATTTTCACATATTTCACTGATTTTGACATACCTCAGCCTTTTCTCCCTGTTTCCCTTCCTTTTTGACAGCCACGCTTACTCCGACACCATTTCTGATGAGGCTTCAGCGAACAGTAGAGCCAAGTCAACTGAAGGGACAGATCTTTTTTCCTGTATCTTAAGGACGTGACTTTCGAAAACTGTTCATCTGCTGTAAATAGTTTTTAGCCCTGACACTTCTTTTGTACTCCACGTGTCCAGTTTCCTCACACTTTTCAAGGACACATGGTCTATCTCAGCAAAGCGTACAAAGTTTTAGCTGAAATATTCCATGCTGATAGTACTTTGGGAATCGCTTTGTTGGTGCACAAATATTATTTTACGTCTGCAGTTTTGTGACAGTCTGCTAGTTACAAAGTATCAAAAGATACAATTTAAAAATATTTCTTAAGTTAAGCAGCCTTTTTGTTCCTGAATGAGTCATATGTTGGTGTTAACCTGCTTAACAGACAAAAAAAATCATTCATCTGAAAAGGGTCGGGTACAAGGACCTTCAGAACTATTGTTCAAGAGCACTTTACAATAGTCAAGGAAGCCTGACTCCTTGGATTTAAAATATAAAGAAATGAGCGGTGGAAAATGCAGCATTTGACCAGAGATTTCCTCAAAAGGTTTACACAGGGTGTGGTTCAACATTTACATTATTCATATGTGCGTGTTTGAGAGTTTTCTGGAAGCCAGTGTTTGTATGCATGCTGCATACAAGGTGCGGTCAAGATATTGTCAAAAACCACGCAACCACAACCCAGCACCCCTGTGTATTTTTGATGCGCGCTGGATCCCTGCCACCGCGTCATGTTGTAACTCTTCAAACTCGTTTTCACTTTGCTGAAGATGACCAAGTCACTTCCAGGAGTCGAGCTTAATGAGCGAGGAGGGTGGTGAGTGATGATTGTGTTGGCGTGGCCAAAAAAAGTCCTGCCTTTTCATTGACACACACACAGACACACTGTTTAACTGGTTTACGATAAATGTTCTGGCAAAGGTTACAGGAGACGTCAGCATTTCAAGCCTGGCCCTGGGTGGTGTCGACTTCATGTTGCACAGCCCAGTAATGCAGATAAAAAAAACAAGCACTCTCCCAACCGGATGCACCAGAACTTTAAATTATATCTTCTCTAATAATTTTATGGTGTTTGAAAATAAACTGCATTGTATCTACAAAAAATGAGAAAAGCTCTTCTTTGCAATAAGTAAGAATTCCGCCCTCAAATAAATACCATTCATCTGAAACCACCAGTGATTTCCCAAGTGTTGCTGTCCAGTTAAGGATTCTTCCAAAGATTTCAACTGCTGTTTTCTGAGTGAACTTCTTGGCCTTATTTGTGGGAAAAAATAAGGTTCAGAATGCTTTATGTGCCTTGGAAATGGCTAAATTTAAAAATAATAGCCTACATTTTCCCGAATGCATTTAAAAACCCAACGTGAGAGGCCATAACAAGAGCAGATGTGTTTTTTTTCTGGTTTGAAGCTTCCCAGTTCTGCCAATTCGTAAGAAAAAAACCCCTACCATTTACTATATAGGTGGATAAATCATAAGTGGAAAGTGTTGATTGACACATACATGTGTTCAAACTAAACCCCGACTAAAATATCAAAGATGCTCTCTTTGTGTTTGTCATAAAACAATCTCATCTGTCTTCATTTGTGTCATTTAAGGCTTTAAATATAGACTGAAAGAGTACACCTCTTTCAGTCTATATTTAACATGACCTGAGACAAAATGCAGAATCAGCGTGTGGAAAAACTATATATAGCCTTACTGCTTCCATCCTTAATGGTACTTAACCTCTTTCAAATAACTAAGTTTAAGTAGCATCCAGTTGCTGCTAATCACATTCACTTAACTTATGATAATCAGTAAGTATGCTTGCCTGTATAAATGCAGATGTTTTGGAAGTTTTCCTGTGTGGCGCATTCAGGTGTGTGTTAACACAAAGAAAAGAAGGAAAGACATCAGCAATTATCTTAATGAAGCAACAATTGCTGCCCATCAATCCCAGAAAAGGATAACCCTTTCTGGGATTGATGGGCAGTTTTAGCCAAGCTTGGCTAAAACTGGGTCATGCAACGTGACAATGATCCCAATTAGGAACTGAAAAAGGAAAGAACTGAGCCCTTGCAATGGTCTAGTCAAAGTCCAGACCTCATCCTGACTGAAATCCTGTGACGGAAGCCGAGTTTTATACACAATAAAACATCAAATGTGTCTGCCATCAACCTTCAACGTGATAAGTTCTCTACTTTTTTTTTTAATATCGAAGGTTTTCTGTCAAACGTCAGACTAACTAAACTTGAAGCACTGCGATGTGATATTGGTGTTCTGTGTGTAAACAGGAAATTCACTAAACCGCACTACAATATGAGAGTTTCAAAATTCTTTTTAACGTGTCAGAATCGATTCATTTTTCTTCAGCATAAAAGTTGACAGAGCAACGCCTCCGGGCAGAAATCATACGAGGAGAAGTTTGTATTTTATCAGCCCTCTGGCACATGTTGCACAGCTGTGTCACTCTTTCCGTGTCACGGTCAGATAGCATGTGGCGGCTGGCCTCCACTCTCCTGTAGCTGCTGCTCGAGGCCTTCGAGGCAGACTCTAAAACGTGAAAAGCGGTTCTGTTTAGTCTTTCTGTCTGCTTTAGCCTTGGCGCCGCTTTCTATTTCATCCCATTCGCGTTCTTCGTCGCTCCGTATTCGTTCCTATTAGTTAATACTTGTTACACTTGTTTACACATAGAAAGATGGTGAGATAGACTGCAACTTATCCCAGATGCTTTCCCCAGCTGCAGTGCAAACGAAGGCCGGCGTCAGGCCACGAGCAACCTCGGCTGCTTGTTCCCTGACACTTGGATGCCAGCTCCTCTGTGGTTTCAGCCAATGAGCTCACCCCTCTTGAAAATAACAACAGTGACATCACCGTTTTGGCTCATCGCAACTCCCACCCAGTGAGGAGTCCAAGGTAACCCGCAGCGCAGGGAGCAAGAGACTGAAAATGAATGGAAAGGAAAAAAAGAGGGGGAAATGTTTTTTTTAATTTAAAGGTAATAAGGTTGGTTTTATAGGCAGAAGAAAGGGAAGGAAAAGGGAGAGGCCAGACTGAGGACAGACTACGGAGACATATAAATAGATACACATTTCTCTGGTGACCTAAAATGATGTTTTGGTTCACTCGTTGTCTGCTTGTATTAACATTACATTTTTCTTGGAGAGGGTTTATTTCCAGATCATCTAGACATTGCCTGTCGTTCTGCCTCCCCCGCCCCCCCGTTTTTTTATTGCAAGCATAATATACACACAGCAGCTGCTGTTCACGACTCTTTCTGAAGCTGATCTTCTGACCTTTCAACATTGACCTCTGCTGGAGTCCCCATCCCCCCACACACACTTTCATTTGTTGTATCAGCAAACCTCATTCAGACCACCTGACCCACATTTGAAAGGACACGGATCCCAAGTGTGTAAGAAAGGTTACATTGTGCAAATTAAATGTAATTATTAACTTGTGAAAGGTCTTATTAATGGGATAGACCACACTACACTCCATCTATCAATGACTGTATGTGAGTTGTCAGTAAAGGAACCAATTAACAATTTAAAATCTGACAAGAAATTAAATGCATCTGACACTCTTACTGGTTAGGGTTAGGGTTAGCTGGAGGCTGTTAGCTGGAAATCAGAGTAAAATCGATTGCTAAAGCCACGGTCCTGTAGGCCTAGAGAGTGGTCAGTGATTCCCAACCCAACTCTCCAGGCAACCACAGTTCCTAGTGTGAAATCTCTAGTCCCCAACTAGTTGGCAAGTGGTTGCTGGAGGTTGCTAGGTAAAATTGCTCCCACCCAGCGGAGGAGGTCAAGGTATCTCAAGGTTTGGGATTGCTCTCGTCACTCTTAGTTATCCAGAGATGCCCCGAGTTTGTACAGAAGATGTTGACTTGTCTCTAAACACTTTCAAACTACTACAAAACGCAGCCTTTAGAAATGCGTTGGTGTAGTTTGAAAAGAAAACGCCAACGCCTTACCAAGCAGTTGCAAAACTATGAAAAGCGCAACACAAAGTGTAAATGGAGCCAGTTAACCTTCAAAGTCAAGCTTTTGAAACATTGTGGTTTCCGGTGTAGACACAGCTCTTAGTTTGAAGGTGAACATTCTCCATTTCTGGTTTACATTGCAATTTTCCAAGTTTCACCACAGTTCGGTGGTCTGTAATATTTCACGCAAATCTGAGTCTTTCATGCAAACAAGTTGAGAGAACAAGAAATCACTCACTGAATGGTTGAGTGGTGCACATTTTTCCCTTTTCAATTTCAAATGTTATTTTAAAAGAGACAAACTCAGTCATCAGGTTACAAGGTCTCTGTGAACCGGCCTGTGTGATTCAGGTGTAATGCTTAATTTATGCTACCACAGTTGCGTCCCTTTGCAGAGGTATTTGCTTACAGAGGGGGGTTTCAAACATGCTCCTTTGTAGTCCTCTAAAGTCCCAACTCCATGATGTTGTTGATGCTGTGTCAGTTGAATGCTGCCGAGTTCATTGAAATACCAAAATAACCTCACACAGTAGCTGTAGTGGACACTTTTCATTGTTTTTAACACTCGGTTTCACTTCAGCTTTTTGTACATTATAACTTTGGTCTTCTCAGCAGGTCGCTGATGGACCAGTAAGCAAGAGTAACCCACACAGCGGTTGTACCAGATACTTTGACACAGCCCCCACCTGACATTATATGCTGCCTGCAAGCAGACAGGCAGTCCAAAGCTACCCACAGAGGAACAGCTTCACAGATTCAGCCTGAGGGATGAATAAGATGCAATATCATAGACCAGTAGAGTGCACAGTGGAAGGAGGTCTGGGCGAATGGATGAATCAACAAAACATTGGACTTTGACACAAGAGACCACTGTTTGTTTCTCATCTCAAACCAACAGTCAGTGCTCGTTATGTAAACTGAGCACCATACATCGGTGTAACCCTAACGTGCTTGTTTAAATACAGCCCAGAATCTTTCCCTTTCCCATGTCTTTTTTTTTTTTTTTGTGGCTAAACCAGTTTGAACCATAGAGAAATATAAAAGTCTCATCTTTCGACAGCCATTTGCAGTGGTTTTAGAGTTCACAAACAAATGTTGTGGCTATATATACATATGTATATATCGCGGAGTGTATAGACAAATTAGGTATATTGTCAAATATAGTTTAAGATCCATCTGAACAATATTTAAAGATGCTCATATCAGATGCTTAGATTAACAAAAGGCTAACCCTCTTTTTAGATTGTGCCTTTTAACACTAAGAGCTACCACGTATGAAACACACATACATCGACACATATTCTCCCAGTCCGTTGGTCTCGGCCCATACTTGATTATGTTGCAGGCTTCACAAAGGAAGTCAAGTGGGACCGTATTCGATCTTTGTAAAGCTTGAGGATTTCTCCAAGATGCCCGCCAACGTGATTTGAATCACCAACCTTGCAGTCACAGCCTCACTTCATTAACCTTGAGAGGGTTAATGTCACCCTCTCCACACAGTGATGTCATGTTCGGGGATGGGGGGTGGCAGGGCGCTCTAGAGGGGATCTGTGTGTGCGTGTGTGTGTTTGAACTTAGTAGTAGAGGAAAGGAGGAGGAGGGGGATCCTATTTGTTTGTTTTGCCCTCCAGACGTGTCCGAGAGCAGATTAAAGGATTTAGCTTTGGGGGGTGGCAGGAGGGTTTTAAACTCCCCACTATCTACATGCAGTGGCTGATGAATACTCACGCACCCGGAGGAGGTCAAAGAAATCAGGAAGTTTTCTTTTGTTTGAGATAAAAAGCAAGGCCGGAGATGGATAGCTGGATAGATGCACAGTTAGGTTAGATGCACAGTTAGGAGATGAGGTGCAAGAGTTTCATAGCCATCTGATCTTCTCTTATTTAACCCCAAACCAAACTTTAAGCACCAACAGAATTAGGATCCCAAAGTCTTGTAGTTCTGCACGCTCTCGTTTGCGATGGCTTTGTTGGTGAATGGGAACTCCTGTGACAGCAGGTAAAAACAGTCTTCTTATTACTTCATATATTTGAATTTCACTTTAAACCGCTGTTTAGAGGACTATAATTTGTTATGCTCGCTGTAACACATCTTTCTGAGAGCTGTAGTCTATTTAGACCAACTGATTAATTGACTAATAACTGCCACCACGCATATGTTGCGGACTTGGCTTTGTCCTTACTGTAAAATGAATGCAAAGCACTTCACCGCCACCTCCACGCAGCGCCAGCCTGCCACGCGCACATGCAGGCTGTGTATGTAATTTTCTGTGGGCTTCAGAGGAAAGGGGTGTGGTTGGGAAGGGAGAGGCGGGGGTGAGGGGGTGGGGGGGCGCAAAGGGCAAACAAACGAATGAACGCCAAGCTCAAATTCAACCGCAGGTTGGCGAGGCTGAGCCCCGGGACTACCGTGGTGTGGCTCTTTTGTAATGTATATCAAGTTCACCAAGGGCCTTTTCATCTGACAGGCCATTGTTAAGGAGCGCTAGCCAGTGTTCCACTCCCCTCTTAACCCCACCCACCCGACACGGGAGCAGGTTGGCTTGCAATTGTTTTATGGAAATGCACACAGGCCTGGCCGGGTGTCTGTCAGGCGAGGACGGCAAGGGTGGGGTGGGGGGTTTGATTTTGTGTCTGTGGATGTGTGTGTGTGTGTGTGTGTGTGTGTGTGTGTGTGTTTGAGTGTGAGTAGGTGGGTGGGTTAGCGAGGGGCAGTGGGGGTGGATGTGACGCCGACCCCAGCGAACGCCCCTGACCCCGAGCAGATGGCGAGGCAGGGTCTCTCCGCTGA
>VUQR01011300.1:11298-31298 GCA_015108515.1 Hemichromis elongatus
AAGGTGCCTCCCCCCCCCCCCCCCCCACCGCTCACCTAAATGATCTTTGGAAAGCATCAAAGTCAGGAAGGAAATCACTCGAATTGAAGCTCATGGCACATTTTTTTCTCTTGCTGGAGTTGAGTCTGAATAAACTTTATTGACTTGGAATGTGTTGAAATAGAGCAAATGCACGCCAAGAAATTAGACGCAGCAGCAGTAAAAACGGTAAACGGTGTCGGCACATTAATGAAAATTAAATCAATATCACCAATTAGTCTCCCCTCCCTGACAGACGTATTTTATTAGCCTGTTTTTCACCGTGTGCTGCCAGTAATTAGAGCATATGCGCAAACAAAGACCAGCCCGCTGCATTTATTTTAAATGTGTTTGCTCACTCGAAACTATCAGTTTACACTCAGTTCCCCCTTCAGTACATGTCCACTTTTTTCCCCCTCATTCAAATACACCCATTAAATACAAACCTGTCAGCTGATGGTGAAACAGGTTATCTTATTATCTTAATATGGCAATGCATTAATATAAACCTCAGATTTCATATTTATATACTTTATGGAATTGGATGCTCCTTTGCATTTTTGCTGCAAAAAAATAAATTGAGGAAAGGAACAGCTTTGAAATGTTAGTATAGCCAGAAGAAATTTTAAAAAGTCATTTTGGATGTAGGTTAGCTGTGTCTCACTCTTTGTTCTGATGCATGCCTTCAGGGCGGAGTGCGAGGATCGTCTCAGAGCAGAGTTCAGGATAGAGATGAACGCCGCTGTCGCCGAGAGTGAGCAGAGATGGCAGAGCCGGGAGGAGGAGCTGCAGGCTCAGATCTCTGAGCTTCAGGGTCAGCTCACTGAGCTAGAGTCACAGGTGAGCCCTCCACAAATCGAATTACAGAAACTCATTCGTGAGGCTTGGCCCTAATTGTCTCTTTAGAAACGTAATAAGCTTTTTTGCCATTCTGTTTTCGCTTCATTATTCATATTTTGCCTGAACAGATGAAAAATAATCAGGCGGGTTGGCAGCATAGCTGATATCTTGAATCAGGCGTATTTATTTAAAAACAGAGCCGTGCAATTAAGGTTCATTCACTGCAAAAGAGCGGTGTGACTCATGTTCTCAGAGCAGTGCTGAGATCCAGCGTTTAACTACATAAGGTGGAATTTTGGCCACTGGAAGCGCCGTTATGGAAGCTGGAGATCCCAACTGTTAGTTTCATATGAGCCAGAGATCTGAATCATCGTCAGCTTTGCAGCACTTGCTGAAAACCCACGACCTGCCACACCAGCTTGGCTGAAGAGGCGTGCTGACGCGTTTGTTTGATTTATGATGAGATGAGATCAAACTGAGACAAAGGGAGACATATTGTTGAAACATACATACATACATACATATTTTCTGCTCTGAAATTCTCTCTGTTTTTTAAATATGGATGGTGTAATTTTCAGGACTTTTCTTTTAGGTTATGATTATGTAATGATTTTAGTGGTCGAGCTCTCCTGGGATCAAATTGAGCTGAATGTTGCCCATGAGTTAAATCAGTTTGACAGCCCTACACTAACTCTTAATGGAACTGCTGCAATGGTCGTAGTTGGGTTGAATATTTTTTCTTTTCCCTCTTGAGGCAAAGATGATGTCATCATCCTGTTTTGACAGACCAATTACCCAAAAAAATATTCAGCTTTCCATCCTAAATGATGGAGAAAAGCATCACTTGCTTCCTCAGTAGGGTCATCGGTTGTTTTGTGTCTTTTACATCCTGATCTCTGAGCCTGATACTAGTCCTGGCTTGTCTCTAGTGATCTGCAGCCATTTGAGGATTCCTTCACTCCTGCTCACACACTGCTGATGGCTTTTCTTTTTACGTGATAAACCAGAAGCTGTGGTCTTTGCAAAGCGATTCTCCTATTAATCTCCCACTCGACCCCGCAACAACGGCACTTTTTTACCAGTTCGTATTTCCCCCTTTTTCCTATCACTGGCCCATCCAGTCCTTCCAGGTTCCAGGGTGGTGTCTGCACTATTTTTGGGGAATTTTGACTCGGTTTCCCAGGCCCATCTTCATCTCCCACTCACGTGCTGTTCCTAGAAGGCATTTGTAGATTTTCCTGCTTTAATAAATGTGACACATAATCTAAGCGATGGTTGGTAGATGCATTGGTATTTATTTACTCTACTCCAGGTCACATTATTCTTCTGTGCTTATTAACCATCTTGCACACACGTACTCGCTCAGATGGATGCATCAGGGTAAAGCTGAACACCAGCCCTTCGCTGAGCAAAGGCCATGCTTCACTTCCCTTGGCACAAGGGGTATGTTGGAGTTGTTGTCTTCCAGAGGAGGTTAGATGGCCTGGGTAAAAAGTCACACACATAATAAAGGTCAGATTTACATAATACAAATGTACCTGATACATATCCAGGTCAGTTTATTAGCTGTGTTAAGTACTTTGTAGCCTGTAAAAACAGTTGTGTAAACTCTAATCTTTGCCAGGTCTAAGAACATGACCCCAACTTTTTGTCCATCACGCCTTCACTTTGTCTTGTAGCTTTCTGTTTTGCAGAAATCCTGCATTTCAAACTTGAATGAGGACTTTGAAAAATGTGGGTGTTTACGAGGCAAAAAGAGTCTCTATTATTGTATTTTAAGTGTAGGAAACAACAGCTCTGGACGCACTCTAGAAAGTTAGAGTCTGGATTTTTCATCTAATCCGTTCAACTTTTCGGGCGTGCGATGATAAAATGTTGGAGGGCTCCTCCAATTTGTCCCATAAGCCTGCTTATTTATTCTGTTTGAGTGTGCACATTCTAAAACAGAAGTGGCATCTCCATTTAATTCTTGCTGCAGACTCATTATCTCAGGATTACTTTGACAGCACGGAGAGCCTTAAAAATCCTTTGCTCCCAATTTGTCACCAATGCAGGCAGAGAAAAAGAAGGCAGGCCAGGGAGATGATTGCCACGTGAATCCCGAAATTGACAGGTTGAGGAAGGAGGTCCAAGACACAAAGGAGATAAACAAGAAACTGAGGGAGCTGCTGCAGGTACACACATGATGCACAGTCATTTTTAAAAAATCCTACGTGCACTCGTTCATAGATTTTCTCTATGATGAATAATTTAGCAGCTTTGATGAAAGTGCCGCAGTGAATAGGCAACATTATGTTGGTCTGTGAGTGTGTGTGCGTGTTTACTGCAACAATGGGTTTTTGTGAGCTTAAGAAAAATTGCAGCTGTGGTTATAAAAAATAATATTATAAAAAAAATGTGTGTTCATTTGTTGAAGGAACCCCAAACGCAGTCGTTAGCCGAAGAGAGACACAGTCACGCCATGGCGCTGCAGGCGTTAGAGAGACGGGCAAAAGAAGAGCTGCTGTCTGAGAGGAACAGACTTCAGACAATGCACCACCTGGAGCTGGGTAGCACACACACACACACACACACACACACACACACACATACATACAAACACACACGTGCACATGCATTAGCTTAAGCATAAGAACATGCAGGCATTAACACACTCTGGATAACATATACATAGCTGCATGAGCAAAATAAGTAAATACACACACACTCACACACACACAATGATATACACATTGGGATTATAAATTCAACAGTGAAGTTGCTATTGCCATGGATACACTTCACCATGGCAACAGCAGAAGGGTACCTGTAACAGTGGGGCCCATTGATTTTGTTTTTTGTATGTGGTTTTGTGTGTGTGTGTGTGTGTGTGTAGATAAGCAGCGAGCAGAGCTGACCCAGCAGCACACGGAGTGGAGCAGACAGATGACCCAGAGACACATGCAGCAGATAGAAGACCTACAAGCTCAACTACAGGCGCACACACAAATGATGGCTCTGCAACAGGTAAATCACTCACACCATGTGCGCACAAACACACACCTCTCGGCCTCGTTACCTGTGATTCACTGCCTGGAACTCCAGCAAGTCAACTTCTGTTGTATACTACTTTATTCGTGTGTGTGTCTGTTTGTGTGTGTGTTTGTGTGGAAAGGACCTGAAGCAGCAGAACCAGTATCAGGTGTTTGAGCGACAGCTGGATGAGAGTCGCTGTGCCATGCTGGAGCTGCAGAGAGAAAATGCAGCACTGAAGAAGCAGTTAAAGGAAAGGTAGGGACGGTAACACTGGAAGCAGCAATGTAAAATAAGAAATCATGAATGACTTAGCTTAGCGAACCAAGCAAAAACGTGGCAGCTAAAGTAAATCGAATGTGTTAAATGTGCCCGAATCACACATGGACCCAAATGCAGATTAAAAAACTGAGCAAATGGAACAAAAATCAAACAAACTTTAGTTTAAAAAGCTGATTACTGTGTTAACAAGCAGATTGGAACTGAGGGTAAATGAATACTAAGACACACACACACAGGGCTGACCGAGGATGAGATTGCGGTTCGATCCAGACACGGAACTAATGAGGGCGGGCAGACAGTAACACAGGAGGGCAAAAAAGAAAGAAAAAAGAAAAATGAAGCAAAACTGCAACAAATTGCTTGAGTAGACTAATGTTCAAAGTAAAACAGAAAATAACTTAAAGACATGAAGACTAAAACCAAACACGATGACAGAGGCAGGGGAGGAAAATAACACCAAGAGCGAACAAACTGGTGAGCTTGTGTATTTTTACCTGCACTAGCTGTTCCCAGCTTCTCACAGTCTTTATGCTAAGCCAGCCAAAGCTCCTCCCCGGAGCTTCGCGTTTACCCGTCATCTCATCTAAGTTGGAAGAAGGTTCTTAAACTTTTCCTTTGAGCTCTTAGCAAATGAAGTCTCATGCCCGAAACCAAACCTGTGACAGTGGAAGAGGACGAAAGAGACAGAATAAAAGTCCAAATCCAAACTTTAAAAAAAAAAAAAAAAATCCCCCCAAAAAACAGTCTTACAAATGTCTCTAAAAACCCACATCACATGACCACAGCAAATTCAGACACCAAGGCACGTGTTGTTTAACCATGCCTTTATATCTTGGCAAAAGAAATACCTATGTACACCTGCAACAAGGGTGCTGTGAGAATGGATTTTTTCTATGGCTGGAGAGGTAATTTATTAAAAAAAATACTTTATTTTCTCTTATAGAATAGAATAGGCTATTCTTTACAGACACCGTCATACACACAATATGCAGTGCAGCAAACGTTGACTTGCAAAAAGTATAAAATATATATAAATAGTAATGAAAAAGTCAAATAATAACAATATAATGTGATAGTGCAACAATAACATTCATCTTCTGTCCGCATTGTGAGCTGCATAGTTTAACACTTCATTCCACTGTAGACCAAACGACTCCCACAAGTATCTCCCAAAGTTGTGTGGCTATCACAAGAAGTGCAGCAGACTTTTTCACTGTGTTTTATCTCATAAATGTTTTTTTTTTTTTTGTGCACTGCACTGAATTACTAAGCAGCTGAACCAGCCTCACGTGTGTCAACACAACAGGGGTAAATTAATATTTGCTGAAACACTTCATTAGCTATCGTCAGCGATCCCAGTTTTTGTTTTTGTTTTTGCTTTGTTGTGTGGGGATTTCTTCAAAACCCATGGTGATCATAATTATTGAGAGTCTGGTGTAATATGTAGCTTTCCTGTGACATTATTTCACAATATATGATAGCAAAACTACACTAGATGTTGCTGTGGAGAGGGGTGTCAGATTGTTTCCAAACCTTGATACAGTTCAGACAGAGTTGCCTCGAATGTTTCAGTGTTTGTTTTGCAATGCCATTCCCATTCATCACCATGAAGTTGAGAAGTGAAAAGCAGGAAGGACACTACAGTAAAACAGAGAAAATTGAAACAAATCGGACAACGCCTTGTGAGCAAGCACTTGGCGACAGTGGGAAGGGAAAACTCCCTTTTAAAAGGAAGAAATCTCTAGCAGAGTCAGGCTCAGGGAGGGGCGGCCATCTGCCGTGACCGGACATCCAGCACATGATCTAGATGAACGGTGTCAAACCCATTTTAGTTTGTTGGCCGCATACAGCTTGCTTTAATCTTAAGTGGGTTGCCCAATGTTGCCCAAGGAAGACCTCCAAATTTTTTTCCCCTTTCCTTTAGTGTAAATGCATTTTAAATACATTCGCATTTAACGAGCCATGCTTTCATAAAAGTGATGATGAAAAGCCTGGCATGTCTCAAGAAAAATGAGTGCAATTTAAACAGCACCTCTGAGTTTATCCCTTATTAAAGGAATCTGTCAGCACTGCTCCATCGAGTTAACCACTTTCTAAGACATAAATTTGAGAAATGAACTGGCAGCTCATCACTCAGGCTTTGTCCTGTAATTTAAGAAACAGAAGTTTTCAGTTATTTAAAAAAAGAAAAGTTCCTCTTTCAGACTCTGGCCAGTAAATATGTCAAGGGTTGTCCACACAGGAAACGTTTCACTCTTCACACATCGTTTTGTAGTTGATGCTTGGTTGCCTAGGTAACTCTAATGTATTTACTACTCTCTCATACGTTAATTTAAGATTTTGAAGTTGAGAAAAGTTTAACTCAGGACCCACCCAGTTTTCATCACCAGTAATTTTGATCATTATTCCTGAAGTTGCTGAATGTCACAGACTTTCTGTGGTCTTGGATGATCACTGCTAACTTCCTGTGTGGATATCCCTTTACCTACTTTGGTCCTCTTTTTCTCCTCCTTTCGGCTGCTTCCTTTCGGGGTCACCGCAGTTGATCATCTGTCTCCATCTCACCCTATCCCGAGCATCTTCGCCTGTAACAACCCTTCACTAAATCCACAAATCTTCCTCCTGTTGACAGCTCCGTCTTCAGCATCTTTTGTCCAAAATATCCTCCATCCCTCCTCTGCACAAACCATCTCAGTCTTGTCTCTTTTACTCTGTCTCCAAACTGTCCCTCTGATATAGACAGAAAAGAAAAATCTTTTGTTTGACACATTTGGTCTGGATAAACCTGAGAATTTGGTGTTCAGGGCACATTGTATGCACCCTAACCACGCGGGTAAATACTTTGATACTGACATCACAACCATGAGTATCCACCGATACCCATCTGATGCTGTCTTTTCCCTCGCTTCAATGGTTGAGCTGTAAATAAAACATTTGTCTGGACACACTTCATAGCTCCAGATATCAGTTGTGAAGCTAAGCTTGGCACAACTATCCAAGCAACATCTGTTACTGGAGACACATCTGTCTTTACAGCACATCACACAAAGTTTAGTTAGCTGATGGAAATGAATTGTATTAGACTGTCGTTATGCAGTTATGCTGGTATCAGACATTACTGAAAATATATGAATATATATGATAAAATAGTGCAGAGGTATAGTGCACGTCTTCTTTTCGTGTAGATTTTAGCTAGGTTTAAAGGAATTTAACCAGCAAACACCTCTTATTTTGTATTAAAGATGCCACATATGCCATTGTTTCCACTTTTTTCCCTCTGCTCTGTCCTTCTTAGCTCAGTGCAGAAGAATTCAGAGGCCAAAGAGAAAGAAGAGGAAAGCGTGGAAATAAGGAAGAAGAGGGACGCCCAGCTGGAGGAAGAAGCACAACGTCTGAAGGAGGAGGTGGAGAAGCTGAGGGTGGAAATGGAGAAACTCGAGGAGTCGCAGAAGCACTGGGACGAGAAAAAAGAAGACGACATCAAAGAGGAGGAGCTGGACGAGGAAAAGAGAAAGGAGCGGGAGGAGGAAAAGAGGCGAGAGGAGGTGGAAGAGATCAGGAGGGAGCACAAGAGGGAGATGCAGAGTTTGGTCTCTGAATACAGCAACGCACAAAGTCACCTGCAGGCGCGAATCGTGGCCTTGGAGAACGAGTGAGTAGAGGAGAGACGCGATGAGATAAGGCACCCGGAGAGCTGGAGGGGTAGGTGCAGGGTGTTGGAGTGAAAAGGTGTGCAGGTATGTGAGAAAGGTGTGTGTTTCTGTATATGATTTAACTGCAGGCTGCGAGAGCGGGAGGAGCGCTGCAGGCGGAGGGAGCCTCGATGTGACGACCTGCAGTTGGGGAGACTCCAGGAGAGGCTGACGGAGAGAGACCAGCTCATCAAGCGATTAGTGGTGAGAGCACACGCAAAAACTATCACTTTTTTAACCTTCAAAGATCCAAAAATGACCAATCGTGGTGATTTATCATCCTGTTATTTAAACAGGATCACTTTATTTTATGGTTTGACTTGTTTTTTATCTACTTACATTTATCTGTGGCAGATATTTTATTGTAAGTATAGTTTTCTATGGTTAGCATCAAGGTTTCTGCGGCAGTACATCCCTGTACTCTGGATATGTTAGCCATGCTTCACTGCAAAACTTCTTATAGATAGATTTTTACTTGGACCACATCAAATGCTTTTTAATGTAAAACAGTGAGTATACCTGATACAGTCACACATGATATGTTGTTGATTTCAGTACAGTCAGACCTTTCCAACTAACCCTGACAAGACCTATTAAAAAGTATATGAATCTATTCATCAAAGATCTTTGATTCTGAAATTTCCGTCCATTGTGCCTGTTTCTTTAGGGCTGTATTCCCTGCATCAAGATACTCAGATTAAATTTAGGTTTCTTTTGGTTTTTCTGCTCTCTTTATTGATGATATGAGCATAGATATTACAGGAAATCAAACAACAACAACAGTAGGAGAAAAGTGATGTTAAGTAGAGAGAGATTTTTCATGCTTTGGATTTGTTAAAGTTACCAATAAAGGGTTTGATATCGCAGAGAATAAGTTCCAATTTTCCCTCAGTGAGAATTTAAACTTTTCCAGCTGTAAGTGGTTAATTGCATCTCTCAGCAGGGTTAGCTGGGTTGGTGGTTTCTTTTGCTTTCAGTTCAACAGAATTAGCCTTCGTGCCAGCAGGAGCACAAACTGAACCAATATAGACGGATTATTTGACAATTCTATGGTTGCCACCCTAAACCCAAGTGGTGCCAGAAAAAAAGGCGAGATCAGACAAAAAATGAAGTATCTGTGATCAAGGATGGGAATGAGTTTGCATACATATGAAAATAACTGAAAATGTGTTTGGGTTGATCAGACGTGTAGAGGAACACCCTGTGCAGTGTCACACCCAGTTTGGGATGAATCACAGCTTCTATTATGACATTACATAAGTAAAACTCTGCTTTATTTTCTACTTTTTTAATTTTCATTTACTACAATATTTATTAATTTAACCACTTTTACAGTAAAAAGAATTTATTTCCTATATGACCGACTTTAGAGAATATAAAAAACATTTTTGCACAATTTTGGGGTTCTTCCTGCTAACCTAAGTGTGGTAGTTAGAGTTGGAAAATGACAAACATTTCGCACCCATAATGCTTAACAACACACGTCTAATTTATTTACCGGTTTGTAAAAAACTGCACACAGCTTTCCATTGCTGTTGCCATGTCGATGGGCCAATTTCTGTTAGAAATAAAAATTTATGAAAACTTTCAGGAGAAGTAGAAGTAGACAAACTCATGAAATATCGCAACAGTAGTTTATATAAAGGAGAAAAAAAACGGGCAAAAGGAACCAAATAACAAAAAGATGCTATAAAAAAATAAATCCAAGACAGAAGAATAAAGCTCTACTGTTTTTCAAAGAATCCAAAAATACTACAAAGAGAGCAGAAACTATACCGAGCACAAACAGGAAACGGTAACCTGTGAGGATCACAGCAGAGAAACACGGGCTGGAAATAGACAGACTGAAATCCAACAGGGAGATGGGAAGGACTGCGACACAGACAACTAAATGACTGATTACATGCATGTAAAGCCAGTAAGACTAAAGAAGAAAATCACGGTGGAGCGAAGAAGACAGAGACAGGAAGTAAAACCAACAGAGGCACAATGTGACTCACAAAAGAAAGAAAGTAAAACCATAAACTATAAAACTCCATTGTTGCACTGGCAGATGCATTATGATAAACATGGACTCTCTCTCTGTTATACACACACACACACACAAAATGCCAAAGTTACTCACTACTCTAACAAATATGTATAAATACTCGGCTAAAAATAGTCCTCATTAATTACCCCATTTACTCCTGTTTGAATAATGATTGCTAAAAACTACAGTGCTCATTAGTTTTAGGAAATGAGTCTTTTTAAGCAATAAAACTTTATAATTGTGTCCTTTTTCTTTTTTAAAAAGTGCTGACTCCCAATGCTGGGCTGTCAAAGCTGGCTAGTTTAGGTTTTTTAATTGATTTGCTAATAGAATGAATCTTTAAAAGTTTGTATTGTCTCTTTAGATGACCCTGTGCAGAGGCAGCTAAAAGAAGTATGTGTGTAAAGTTTTTTTTTTTTTTTCCAAAGCAATACAGCTAAGTATTAATACATTACATATACGCGCTATTGTAGGGCCTACTTTGCAATATAAAGTGCCTTGAGGCGACTGTTGTTGTAATTTGGCGCTGTATAAATAACATTAAATTGAATTGAACTGCTCTGCTGGCTGAATAACAGCAGAGCTCCGAACTTCCTCTGGGAATAAAATCAGCACAAACATCGTGCGTCAGGAGCTTCGTGATATGGGCTTCCATGACCAAGTTCCATCCGTAAGTGTTAAGGTATAGGTGGGATGTACAGTACTTTTATCTTATCTTACTGATACACTTGATGGACTTTTCTTCATTTTTGTGAACACCAAAATAAAGAAAAAAAATTTTTTTTATGGGTGTTAAAGATAAGATGCTCATGTGCATTACTAGTTTTCTTTTATAATTTACTTTCTGGTTACAAAGGTAATCATTACATTGATCATTGATTTTAGAAGCATTATAGCATTGCTTTAGCTGCTGCACTAAAACCAGGTGTTATAGAATGAACGACACCCTTGCATAATCTGTGCTTATGACGTTTGGCCCGAGCACCAGGAGCTTCATGGCTTCCACGACCGAGCAGCTCCTGTAATGTGTAGGTGGCCCTGCACGTTTATGTTAGTGGTACATAAAAGTTTAAATAATATTTGTACACACTGGTGCAGAGGTGGTTGCAGACTCTCTCGATCCCCATCTTCAGGCATATGGCCGTGATAGTATTTGAGCTTTAAAATTGATTCTTGACCTTGGAGTTTTTATTAGCAGATTGTGTTTACTCAGAAGGGCAAGTTTCCATTCATTTGGGCACCTCTGCGTCCTTGTGGGTGGCCCGACTACCGTCGAATAGGGTTGGCCAACATTTTTCTTTAGCAGAGGACTTGAATAAAATGGCCACGTGTTGGATAACTGAACCGAAACCTGATTAATTGGCTGCAATGAAAGTATAACCAACATAAAAAATGTGATAAAAATGCTACATGAATGCTTAAATTAACCTGCGTCTTGCCCATTGTCTGATATATACCACTGCACAGGTCAGCATTAAAACACACGGCACAGCACAGACTCACTGCAGTCATTCCTCTTGACATATCTTTAGCATAATGCTGCCTTGTATTGATTAATTGGAGGTTGCTTTGTTTTCCTCTGGAGACTGTTCCCATCTAACTGCAGCCCTGGTTTGATTTCTTTCAAAGTGTTTAGCTGCTAAAACTCACTCTGTAAAGAAAAAAAAATACCAAAAAATAATCTTTTAAACACAGTCAGACTGATTATAGCTGTTGCTCTGATCCAAACTCTAACAGTAGCAAGCTAAAAATCAAAATCATTCAGTGTGTTGAGCCTGAGAGTTAAAAATCTGGCTGAATAAATGAGCATCTTTCCCAAACCATAAATATTTAAATGACTCAGACTAAACCCAGTGGAACAGTGCCTTCATTAATCATCAGCGGTCATGTGTGCGTAGGAGAAAAATATATCTTTCAGTGTCCTCTGACTGAGTGTTGCATCTACCATCTGTGTGACGTGAGGCAGCTTAGCAAACATTTACACCCTCCAGACACAACTCAAACCCTACAACAAGAACAACAACAGCAACAATTGTGAATAAGGCCAGTGAAAGTCCTTCCTCATCCTCCTTGCCTCCAGGAAGAGAGGCATCAGCTGCAGCTCCACCCTCCTGTTGCCGGGGACAACGGTAGCCTCGGGCTCCGTGACAGCAAGTCCCGCCCCGGGAGCGTGACGCCAACCACGAGGGTGAGTTTGTGTGTTTGGCTCACATGCGTGGTGCATTCATCAGAGTGAGCCTCCATCCAGCCAGAAGGGCTCGCTGGGCCGAAGCTGGCTTCCGTTTCTGGGGCACGAAACAGTGAAATGTACAAGTTCGCCCACTTACCCCTCTCCCTGCAATAACCCCATCATCCCTCTGCTTCTACTAACATTGCATTTGGCAACTAAAGATGCAGATGTGTGAAAGATGTGGGAACTGATATTATGCAGCACTTTTATTTTTCTTGGCCTGATATCAGCTCACGAGCAACCCACATGATGAAATCGATTTTGAGCCGTCGCATTTTTAATCAAAGCTCCTCAGGAGTCTGACTAATGAATCCAGGCTGCCTTAAAGTGCAGGATTCTGTGTGCCTTCACTTGCTTGCACTTGTTTGGTGTCAGTCGTGGATATGTGGTTACCGACCATCTGGCGTGGTACATATAAAAATGCTCCCACGCATCATCACCTGCAGCCTGTCGACAGTCTCCTCTGATGGTTGCGGGCCACAGATTTTTGTATTTATCTCCATGCATTTGTTACAGAGAAGTTTCAGTAAAATTACACTTATTTCGGGATGTGTCTTTTTCTCCTGTAACACCTAAACATCGAACACTTCAGACTCTGCTGTTTAGTTTTAATATAAATCATAAAGGACATGAAACATTTTCCTTAACTGCCAATTTAATCCAAGTTTACTACTTAAAGATAAAATGTGCATTTGGCTCTGGGCTATTTTCAGAGTATGATTTAATACATGTTTAGTATTTACAGGACAGAATATGTGGATGAAAATGAACTAAAGAGGCCTTCATAATAAACAAATGTGTGTGGCTTTACTAATTTAACCGATTTCACTAAATTGACCAGTGTGAACTTGCTTTGCAACATAAACTTACAAACCTAAACTAATTTTTAAAGGGGTCTTACGTAGTAGTTCTCCAGGCTTTCTGAAGCTCTTTCAGTCTTTCTTTGGACATTGGCTGCTTTTTTATTTTCATTTTTCAGTCCAATATTTATGCCTGAGTTTCCACACTCAGATGGATATTTGGTTTTCTTTGTTTATTAAGCCAAATAACACTAACCTACTTATAATTTAAGCAATCATAAGACATTGGATGAACCAGTGTTCTGACTACATAAAGAACTAATTTAAAATTTTGGAGATTTTTGCAAAAACATTTATTCAATTTCTTTAGTTAAATCTATGAAAAATACCAAAGATAACAGGTTAGCTAAAAGGCTTTTTTCTCAGTAAATCTTCTATCATCTACAGCAGACCAATATGACCTGAAAATATATATTTCAGAAATAGAAAAAAATCCAGCAAAGACTTGATACAGCACCTGAAAGATGCACCTGTCCCTTCAGAATCTCCATCTCTGTTTCACTGAATCCTCATCAGAAGTGATCCCAGTTGAAGGCTGGCTGTCAAGAAGCCATTCTTAAGGAAGGGACCCAGGTAGAGAAGGCTGAGATTTGCCAAATTACACAAGAAATGGACTGAAAATCAGTGACAACAGAAGTGAATACTCCAAATTTAAACATTTAATTTCAAACTGTCATATGTATGCATGAGGTCAGGAGACAGGCACAACAGTGAGTCTCTACAGAAATCTAGGAATCGTGATGGAGGGTCTGTCATAGTTGGCCAGTGGTTTTAGAGATCTTGTCAAAATTTATTATAAATGGAGAAAAGTGCCGTCAGATTTTGATACACTGTGCAATACAATCTGGAAAGAATCAGATTGGCAACAGCTTCATTTTTCATCCTGACAGAGAATGAAGGAAAAGGCAGCCAACATCCAAAGAAGAGCTTTGAACGTCCCGAACTATTCCTTAAGACGACTTAAAGGACAAGAAAGCTTGTGTAAGAGAGTTCAGCTGTGTTGGAGAATAAAGGTGGTCAAACCAAATATTAAACTTCAAGCTTATTAGAATTCTGCAAACTCTGTTTTGCATTATACACTGTTTCTCTATTTATGTTTGCACGTTTCTATAAATCAGGGCACCTCTTTCCCATTTTCACAGCAAAACATAATGAAATGAAGGGTGACTCATGACTTTTACACAGTATTATACATTTTTTTTTATGTTGATTGGTTGTAAAAAAAAACAGCCAAATTCAAGCCAGAAGCTTACGCTTCTGACTGCACTGAATTCTCAGTTTCACTTTTTTCTCCTCTTGGATCTGCGTGGCAGCTCTGGCTGTGAGCACAGACGCCTCGGCCACCTGCTGTTTGGATCTTTTGCTTTTGAGTGGCAGCCAATCAGACGAAAGTTGGCTGACCTTAAAGAGAGAGGAGCTTCAACGGCTTGTTTCAGACAGAAGATGAACCGAGGCTCTGCACCAACATCCAGTAAATGCTAACTATAAGCACTGTTTTCAACTGTCAGTCATGCAAAGCTACTCTGGTGGTGTCCAAGAATAAAATATGTGGTATCCTTTTAAAGGAGCAATGCCTCCTTTAAAAGGGTATCTACTTGTGAATATGCAGAATTTGCAGGGAGGAGGTTTTCCAGCTTACTGGCCACTTGTTGTCTGAGTGCAACTAACCAATCATTTATTTGAGCAGCAGAAGAGAGACTGACTTTGGGTCATCAGTCATAAATCACGACTAGTGTTTTTTTTGTGTGTGTTTTTTCAAACTCTCTAACCTCTCGGTATATTTTTGTTTATTTATTTCCCCAGAGGAAACGTGCCGAGTCGCCTCCTCGTGTCACCAGCATCTCCACAGCCGGCACTTACAACAGGAGCATCTTTGTGCCCCACTCCTCCTCCTCCTCCTCCTCGTCTTCCTCCTCCCCCTCCGTCCATCAGCACTCCTCCTCAACCCTTCCCCACCAGTCCTCCTCCCACCCTCAAACCTCGCCCCACTACTCCACCTCCTCTCTTCCACACAAACACACCTCCCTCCCCCTCACCCAGCATTCCTCGCCCTCCCTCTCCCGCTCCGCCAGAACCCGGACCTCCTGCATCCCACCGACCCCGGCGCCGACGGCACCTCTCCCCGTCTGCCCCTCGCCTCAGACGGGCATCCGATACGTGTCCCCCTCCTGCCTGGAGCCACACGTACACCTGCAGGCCCAATCAATCAGGTATGAATGTTTTCATTCAGCAAGCTGATGTCCTCGGGGTAAGACAAGATACCTCAATCAGAATTCACTTTTTTTTAAGTCACAACAACATCAGGAATACTAAGAACACAAAGCATTTCCTCTTGGCATCCTGCATTTACAGATAGAAACACAAATCTTTTATTTTTAATATTTTTTCACTTTTTAACTTAAGCTTAACAGGGCTATCACATGTTCAACAAGTTGTATTAACAACCTTTTTAACTTTTTATAAAGATATGAAAGTATGATTATAAACTAGAAGGAGCAACACAACAATCATTCTTAGTGATGACATACAACAAGGACTCAGATCGCTGGCGTGAAATAGATGTTGGGATTAATCAGCTGTCAGTCTGTGTTAATCTCAACGCTTAGTTCAAGATGAGCCAGCTGTAGCTGCCCGCTGCAGATCTCTTGATGGAAACCTGTTATACCAGCAGGCATCACAATCCATGACAGCGTGGCTGGTTGTGTTTCCACATTTGTGACTCTGTGTGTGTGTCCTGGTGGCAAAATGTGGTCTTATTCTTGTACTACTAAAAATGCAACTTTAAGTACTGAATAACTAATTACACTACATCATCTTTAGTAATTATGCCCATCATCCCACTACAGAGTCATGTTTTACAACCTTCTCATTCATGTGGATCTTACTTTGACATTTGCTGCCAACCTTAATCAGTGTCACATGGGGGCTGGAGCCTATCCCAGTTACCATTGGGTGAGAGGCAGGGTACACCCAGGACAGATGACCAGTCTCTCACAGGGCTAACACACAAAGAGACAAACAACTGTTCACATTCATGGGCAATTTAGAATCACCATTTAACCCAACCCCACTAACTGCATGTCTTTGGACTGTGGGAGGAAGTCGTAATACCCAAAGAGAACCCACGCAAACACGGGGAGAACATGCAAACTGGCCCGGGCCAGGTGGTGGAGTCACACTGAGGACCTTCTTGCTGTGAGGTAACAGTGCTAACCATTGCATCAAACATAGACTGTATATAAAAGATAGCATATAGACACTGTGATGTCACCTGTTGGTCAGTCAGCTTCATAAGGAGTTTTTTTTTGTTAGCTCAGTGGTTTGTGACTCTAATGTGGATCATGATTTACAAGCAAACCCTTCATGGCCCATGAGTCTATCAGTTTATCAGAACAGGGTTTACTGAGGTCATGGATCAAGACAGATGAGACAATGCATGACAATCATGTTCAGTCCAATATTTTATTGTCCAGTTTTCATGAGCCTGCACAAATTGTTTTTTTGTTTCTCAGTTTCTTGTTCCTGCCGTAGCCTGTCTGCTGTTACTGGAGCTTTCTCCTCTGACCTTTGTCATCAACGAGATATTTCCTAACAGAGCTGCCTGGATATTGTCTCTTTTTAAACCATTCTCTGTAAAATAAAAGGAGAGTCCCAGCAGACCAGCCCTTAAAGCACCAACTACAATACCAAATTTAAAGTCACTTAAATCACCTTTCTTCCCCATTCTGATGCTCAATTTGAACTTCAGGACGTGGTCTCGACCATGTCTACATACCTAAATGCATTTGCTGCCAATTTATCAGCCGATCATTTTCACTCATGCAACACTTTAAAAAACGCCTCAACATGCTGGAGATTGAGCCACAGACCTTCCAGTTCTGACAGCTGTAATATAGAGTAAAGACCAGTGAGGTGGCATCTTGTCCTAAAAATTGTATTCAGTAAATGTCAGTCTTCACAAGTCCTGCTGCTTTCCTTTCTCTTTTCTGACTACGATTGAGCACTTTAGCATAACAACTAAAGCTCTAATTCTCCTGTAATAAATGCCATTTAATTTAAAATGATAAAGTAATTACATTCACATACAAATGCTTAAAGGTAGATACACTACCATAAGGGGGTAAGACAAGTTTTTACAGGAAACAAGGAAATAATTATAATGTAACTATACTTATCATTATATGCAATTTTTTAGAACGGCATAATTTCCTGAAAATTTAGCAGGAAAACCAACAATATTTCCCTATCTGGGCGTACACTGGGCAATGTTATGCAGTGACTTGACATTTCCTAGCTTCCAGGTATTTTACAGGAATGGTGGCTCAAATTATACTGTATATACAGTATAACCATATGCTTTAAGTAAGTAATTTTAAGTATGAGGTAACTAACTTTGAATAATTTGTAAAAACAATGTGTTTCCATCCTACATTGTACACAGTACTTTTCAGTGCATGAGTGGCTTAATCTTGTCTTTTTACATTTTTATTTAATATTCATTAAGTCAATGCGCATGATGGATGTTCTATTATTCACTTGTCCTTTTTTACTGGTGGGTTATATTGGGTTATATTGGGTTATATTATAAAATGTTACTAATGTTTTTCTACCCGTCATGTTTCTGAATCAGTTGTGATTAAAACACTAAAGCTGTCTGCGTCTTGTGTCGTACAGGGGGCCATACCTGGAGCAGAGGGGGACAGAAGGGCTGAAGCAGGAGTGGTTCACCAAATACTTCTCCTTCTGAGCACAAATGCATACAAGCACACAGATACACACACACACAACAGCTGCAGGTACATCTCATATCCACTTCATTGCTTCTTATACACATCTGTTTGCTTCCCAGACTCAAACACACACACCTTAACAGAGAACCTTAAAAACAGACAACCACATCAACAGACATATGGGCTCATCACCAGCAAGGCCATTTCAAACATTGCCTCAAAGCTCGACCAAAAAGTGCTTCTCAAACACATGCCTGACCTCTTCTCAGACATTGGCCTGCCGGATCTTGTTTGTATAGTTTGGAATGTCGCCATATTTTTTTTTTTTTTTTTAAAGGACGTCTTCCTTTTTTAATGCAACTATTGCTCTAATCCCATCATGTAACGATTCCAGGCAGGTGTTCATTAAGAAAAAGGAAAAAAAGAAAAGAAAAAAGCAACCAAGTGTCTCTTTAAGTATGGAAGCATTCAACATATTCAATCAAGATCCACATCAAAATGGACACACACGACTCACCATACCAAAATGAAGCTTGTTTCAATGCAAAAATGTATAATAATCTTAATGATGAAATTGAATAAAATATTTTGTTTTTGTATGTGCGTCTTTTCTGTGTTTCTCACATTCTTTGAGCTTAAGCTCAGATGCTTCCCCATAGTTCAGGGTATCACTAAAAAAGATTCGGATCATGTGTCATTTGTATTGCAGCCAACGGTCCAGTATAACGTGAAGTGTGCTCCACGCGCTGCAAGTAGTGCATAGTAGAGGATGGTGGATTTGCAATGTTCAAGTAGCTGAAAATCCATAAATTCTTTACCAAGATGATTTATGTTTAGCTGTAGGGTAAATTTTGTTGATAAATTACCCAGAAGAAAATCTGTTACTGACCAATTTACCAAATTAATTAATCGACACTTCTAACGGTTTTGCCTCATTGTTCCAGAGACGACCATAATAACCTGTCAGGCATTGGTTAAGAATTAGTCACGATTTATAGACTGCTGTTAATCTGACCGCTGACTTTTTTTTGTCACTTCAGGACTTAAAAGTTATTAACTCAGAGATAATATAAGTTTTTGTTTTGGAGGCATCTCAGCTTTTTGGAGGCAAATAGTGTACCAAGCTTTGTTCTTGATGGTTTTCTCACATTTAACCACAGAAATAAACCCAAATTACTTTAACACAGCTTAGATACGCTTAGTTTACTACTTGGAGACATGTTTCACAGCTCACTGGGCTCAGCAGAATAATGCACTAGACTTCCCTCTGCTGGCGTTTTGATAGAGCACAATACATTTCCTATTAGTTTAATACAGGGAGCCCTGCTTCTGCCCATTCCTTTGTCTAACTGCTTATCAAATTCAGAGTCACGGGAGTGCAGAGCTCTGGGACCTGGACTAATACAGACAGACAGATAACCATTCACTCTCACGTTCACACCTACGGCCAATTTAGGATCTCCAATTAACCTACGGTGGATGTTTTTGGACTATGGGAGGAACACCTGGAGAAAACTATCACAGGGAGAGCGTGCAAACGGTGACAGGCTCAAACCCAGGGCCATCCTGCTGTGAGGTGACAGTTCCGATTAACTTGCTTCATTTTTTACATTTTCTTACTGACTTTTATTTTATATCAAAACATTCAGAACCCTTAAAATGTGCATTTATTGATTATAGCACTTCACGCAGAACTAAATCCTCTACCAAATTTACCTGTTAAACGTCCCATTTACACTACATTTACATACCATAATTTTGAGATCTAATCTTGTCTTTTCACTTGTGGCCCTTCTGCTTTTCAAATGAATCACATTACATGTTTGTGACCCTTTCATCATCAACTACTCAGAGAGAAAAAATGAAAGTTGATTTATTAAAATAACAACATAAAGAAGCTCCATTATGTAATCTTCAGTCATTTTAATGAGCCTTGTTTTATGACAGCGTTGTCTGTGCCGGCGCACCAACTGGGAACACCGTCCTAACTTTACAGAGGACGAGCGTGAAGCCCCACTGCACCCTGTGCGTGCTGAAAACGGTCTCTGTGTGAGCTTCCTCACACTTTGCGTTGAATCCTCATGCTACTGGAACATGGGGCAGCTCTGCAGCGCCTCTGTGGCTGAACTGTACTGGAGGACATTGTCATAGAAACCAGTCAGCTCCTCTCGCACGTCCTTGGCACTCCTCCCCCCTGAACCGCGGTACTTCATGGAAAGCAGCTTGGAGCAGAGGTAGTGGAGCCACAGGACGTTGGTATGAGGATGGTAAGCAGCCCAGTTATTTCTGATAAAAGACACAAAG
>VUQR01011302.1:4235-37315 GCA_015108515.1 Hemichromis elongatus
TACATAACAGCCAAAATTTGATGATTAGTGATTTTTCTAATGTTGCCGTGTTGTTTCTAGAATATTTTTAATAAAGGTGTCAATATTCGCTTTCACGATGAATCACCTTACACCGTTAGGGAATACAGTTGGGATCAGACTAAATAAAAGTGACACTTAGTGACGTATTAGTCTGTTTTTTGGGAGAAGTAAAAGAGCAGAGTGGATTATCTTACAAACGTGTCTAAGCCCTAAAGCTGTTTTTTTTAAAGCATTTAAAGCAAATTAATAATTTAACAAATGAGCTGCCCTTCATTCAAGTATTAAAGTGCCACACAAACCGACCCTGTTCAGTGAAATAAAACTTGCCGTGTGTTTTCTCTTCCAACGGCTGCGCATTTCAAGACATCATCCTGGAGGCTCGCTACGGCTCTCAGCACCGCAAACAGCGCCGGAGCCGCACGGCCTTCACCGCGCAGCAGCTGGAAGCGCTGGAGAAGACTTTCCAGAAGACCCATTATCCGGATGTGGTGATGAGGGAGCGACTTGCCATGTGCACCAATCTGCCCGAGGCCCGCGTGCAGGTAGGCACGTGCGAAGAAGAATAATAAAAATATAATATAAAAATATACACCGACAGTTAGCGAACGTTAGAGATAGAAATTTTATAAAAGTTGGGTGACAGTTTTGAGTAAAACAAACAAAATTTCTGTCTTCATTTCACAAAAACACAGCTTGAAACATTTCAATAAAAACGTGATTAGCAATAATACAAACAGTAAATCTAAACGATATTTATAAGCAGTATTATGGGGTTTGTAGATTGTGAAGATTTTCATTATGATCCACAAAAGATTGTTCATCTGAACAACCTAAACAACTTATAAAAAAACCCCTGCCAGCTCATAAGTATACCATTTAAAGTTCAGGCACTTGAGCTTATCTGATACCCTAATTTCTCTACCCCAGTTTTTTTATTAACGGTAATAATTTTCTTTATCTTCCAGGTTTGGTTCAAAAACCGCAGAGCAAAGTTTCGTAAGAAGCAGCGCAGCCTCCAGAAGGAGCAGCTTCAGAAGCAGAAGGAGGTGTCAGGGGAAGGAGGAAGCGAGAAAGAGGACACACCTCCCTCCACCACTATCCTTCCTGATACCCAGCTCCCACCTTCATCCTCCTCCTCCTCCTCATCCTCCCTGGAGACAGAGGGTCCTGTGGTTCGTCCTGTGCCATTGGACATGGAGCTGAACGTCACATCAGCAGAACATTCAGGCAGCGAGTCGGCAACAGAGGATAATGCCACCGATAAGGAGGATGAGAGCAAATCTCAGAAAGAGGAAATGAAGTGTGAGAGGGCAATGACACCCGGGGACGACTCTCCAGCTTGTAAAAGACTCAGTCCTAAACCAGGTAAGAATATCGAGTACAAGTCCTTTGTATCCTTGGCAAACTTAATGCATTAAATCAGCTGACTAGTAAAGCATATTTATAAAACTTTCTTAATCCTCTTTGTCCCTGTACAGATTCCCCCCTGGTCTCGCCATCAGTGACACCTTCGTCCTCCAGCAGCAGCCTGGCCAGCACCGGTCCTCTCTCTCAGAGCCACTCTTACTCTTCGTCCCCCCTCAGCCTGTTTCGTCTGCAGGAGCAGTTCCGCCAGCACATGGCCGCCACCAACAACCTGGTGCACTACCCTGCTTTTGACCTCGCTGCCCCATCTTCACTTCCCTACCTGGGAATGAATGTTAACATGCCCCCTGCGCCACTGGGCTCTCTGCCCTGCCAGTCCTACTATCAGTCCCTGTCCCATCATGCACAGCAGGTGTGGAACAGCCCGCTGCTGCAGGCATCAACTGCAGGCGGCCTCACCAGCCACAACAGCAAGACCACCAGCATTGAGAACCTGCGTCTGAGGGCCAAGCAGCATGCCGCTTCGCTGGGACTGGACACAATGTCTAACTGAGAATCAGAAGGGGTGAATGTTGACGTAAACTAGGCCAGAGCCTGCACATTACCATACCCCACTGCGTGTCCGTGTGACTGTGATAGCTCTTTAGGAAGCATACAAGGACTCCTTCAGCAGATGGGCACAGAACAGAGATGTTCGTAAATAAAACATGCCAAAATGCTTTGGACCTACAGATCTCCATTTAACATCTCTTTAAAACGCACCACACGCCGACCATCTGCTTGACTCCTCATAGCTTCTGTTGCAGCTCAATGTTGGAAAAAGAAAACCCCCAAGACAATGGACAGCGCTGCTGTAAGACGCAACACTCCATAAAATGAAAACACTTCCAACAGTCATGCAATGCTGGACCTTCCTAAATAAATGAAAACGAATCATGAAAAGTGGTGTGAATGGCTGGATGCACTCACTTAAACAAAGCAAAACAAGAGAAATAACAATGCAAATAATGTTTACAAGAACAATGTGAATAAATGAGGCACTTTGAAAAGAATCACTTGTGCAGCAAAGAGACATTTCAGTGAAGCCGTGTGGTTATGTACATAACACGTAAAACACAACAGCACATAAATGAAAATAAACCTGAGCCATGTTGTCCTCAACACCATAATTAAAAGTGACTAATTCACCAGTTTAATAGCCACTAAAATGCCACTTTGTACAGAGGCTGGCTTGATAATGAGAAAATGATTTCAGTGACTAAATTCTCAGATGTTTTAATTACATTTTGCCCAGGGCTGAGGGAGCTGGGGCGAACGCAATTACGAACATGCGTAACACTTAATGCAGCATTTTTAAATTCAAAGGGTCCGTACGCCAAAAATGTCGACTGAGGCAGACGCACGACTTTGCAATGACTTGTTCATCTTCTGTGAATACAGGACGACGGAAAACATATTAGGACTCGGTTAAATATTGTCTTGACTTGTATTATTCCCGCCTTAATTGTCTCTTGAGGAAACATGCAGCTTTTCATTGAAAGCCACACCATCAGGACTTGATGAGAATCACACACATCTCTGATGTTTTCCATTAATGTGTTTTGGAAGATGATGTCCTCAAATTAAAAAAAAAAGAAAAGCACATTATTTTAATATGTAAAATACAAAAAAAGTCTATCTATTAATGTTTACTGGTAAAGTAATTGTAAAGTTCCTATTATGTTGTATAATTAATAATAATGGACTCTGTCTCAGATAAAATTCCTTGTCAGATTGTAAGATTGTATTTACTGAGCTCACCGACAGCCCGGTCCACCCCCTCCTCTCTTGGTTGTCTGTTTAACACTCCTGCATTGAACTGATATTTCAAATTGTATGTTTTTGTTTCCTCCTTCAAGAATTAATTTAAAAGGAGAACCTGGGTACGTTTAATTTTTCTGGAATACTACCACCCTCAGTGTTTTTCAATCAATCCAGGTGTAAAAGCAAAAGAAGGAGAAGACATCTTAGTGAATAATTGACCCGAGTCCTCTGTGCTCCGCTGTCTCGACTCTATTTGAGTTCTGTTGTTGTTTCTAATGCTGTTCCCCTGACTGTTTCTGTCAAACTACTTGGTCCTGTGCTAAATAGATATGTAAAGGTGGAGGAGGCGACCGGACCATCAGCAGTGTTGTTTTCTTTGCTCCTCTCAATAACGTAGACTTGAACTTGTGTTGTTGTAAAATAACTTCAAATAAAAACATTGCCTGAAGATCTTTACAATGAAGACTTCTTGATCGGACAAGCCTTGAAAAAAGTCATTAAACAGTTAAAGTTAAAGATAAGATGACGAGTATATAAACAATTTTTATATTTGTAATATTGTTACACCATTTCTCAGTGAGTATTAAGAAAACCATAAACCTACTGATTGAGTGAAGGGCCTTAAAGTCCTGCAATTAATATAAGCAAGTACATATTTAATGTATTAGTTTAGTGTGAAGACATGGACGATGAGAAGAGAGAACGAGCAAAGCAAAGAAAAGGAACTGGGACGGTGAAAGAGCGGAGGGAAGGTCAAATTTAAAGAAGACTAAAAATACAAAAACAAATACATGAGAATTTGCAACAAGACAAAGAGTACAGGAGGGGGGGGAAAAAAAAGAAACACATAATCTGAAATATCTGGGAAATAAAAAGCAGCGTGGGGACATACGGCATCCCCAATGAATAAGCAGGCCATTATCCTGAAGAATGACAGCCTGGGGCGGTGATTATGCTGCTATTATATCTTTAACAGCATGGTTTGTCAAAATACAGACCCCCACCCAACCCTGCTCTCTCTCTCTCTGTCTCTCTCACACACACACACACACACACACACACACACACACACACACACACACACACTCGCAGACACTCAGGGCAACTGGGCATCTCTGCCACATCCTCTAAAGCACGCCCTTGCTCTTCTCACAGTAAACTTTACATGTATTGTATGTGACATTGTTCTGCTCTTAAATGAATTGGCCTTGACTGTATACACACACATGCACATATATATATACACATATACATATATCCCTCTCAGTGTGCGTGTATATGTATGTGTAAATAACTAATGCACCTCGGCTGTAGTTATGAACGACCGCTTCCACAAATTTGGACAGAAGGGGATAATGATCTCACCAGATTAGCAGCGTTAATGTGGGTGTAACACCTCACCCTAAACCTTGGTGTGTTTTATTACACCACATACTTGTGCGTGTCCTCAGCCAAGGGCATCCTGATGTGTGACTGATATGTCTGCATCCAAACTGAATGTCCTTGTTATCCAGAGGAGGAATCTGTCCAGGTACATGGCAGGATTTCCTCCCATGGGGCTTTGGACCAGAGAACATAACAATACGCTTGTTCCAAATGTTCACTTTTTCTTCCCTTAACACCCATTCCCTCCCCCAACACACACACCCTGGGAGTTGAACAGGGATTGCTTGATTATACTGCTGCAGGGTCAAGTGTGTTGAGCCCTTGATGCTGTATATTCACTGAGGCCACAGCCACCTATTTGTAGGCAGTTAAAGATCTCCATTTGCTTTCCTCAAAGCAAGTGATGGCGATGCGTGTTTGAGTGTGTCTGTAAAAAAAAAATCCATCCAGTCATGATAACTTTTAGTTTGAAAACTGAGATTAGATTATTTAACATGCCAATTTGTAAAAAGCATGCAAATATGCTTCTGTTTTTGTTAGTTTGACTCTCTGTCTCACACTCTCTCACACACACCCCCGGAGCAAGACCCTCACACAAAAATCACAGTGTACCATTCAGTCAGTGCTTTTTCTCCCTCCTCTCCATGGTTCTCTCAAAGGTTTAAACCATGAAAACTGCCAGCACTGGAAATCTCGGCCCATTTAGTAGGTGACAGGGTCTGCCAGAATATGATCCTAATCCTGTTTCCAGCATTCTTTTAGCCCAGTGGCATTGCCATTTTGCAGCATATTCTCTGAGCTGTCAGACCCAGGGAAATCCCTCTAATAGTGCATTGCCCAGATACACATCAAAGCTCTCCTGGAAACCACTGGCACGAACTTAAGGGAGAGGGAAGCACAAGTACAATCAGACTCACAGCTGCACAGAAAAAAAAAAGAAAGGCTTCATCATTTAACTCATATTTGGTGCCAAAAAGTGGAAACAATCGCTGCCACTTTCCCTAAAGCCTTTCACAGACACAAACAGAGGAAAACGCATTACGTGGATAGAGAAACAAAGAAGAGAGTGATATCAAGAGGCAGACAACAGGTGGCTAAACTGTGTATCCAGGGCCACCCTCCTTTAGTTCCACTTCATCTTCCATTTTCTTCTTGTCCTTTTTCTCTTAAACACTCTGACTGCCATCTCACCCCTTCCCGGGTAATCTTCTTAAAGAGAAGAAAACCCCCATTCTCTCTCTTCTTAATCTGGCTGCAGTCTAAACCTTGGGGTGCATTTCCAATGTGGGCTCCACTAAACCAAACGCTCTCCCAGCCACTTCACAGAGCACCCAGTCTGCCGTCGGATGCTTAGATTACACAGTGAAAATGCGTCTAGTATGTGAATCTCATTTGATGAATATAACTCACGGCCCACCGTTAAATGGTACAGTGTTGTTTGGGCTCGTATGGTCCATGTGACATATTTAAGTCACAGATTAGACGCTGGTGATGTGGATAAAACCGTTGCATGATAAACAGTGAGCCATTAGAGCAGTTATAGCCAACGACAACAGACCCCTGAACGTGTGTAAAAAATCCATACAAAATTCTTTTTATTATTATTAAAAAAAAAAAGTATCTTCATTTACAACACAGGCGTCGAACTCCATTCCTCGAGGGTCCCTGCAGGTTTAAGATGTGTCCTTGACCTATCACAGCTTCACATTTGAATGGATAAATGACCTTCTCAACATGTCTTGAAGTTCTCCAGAGGCCTGGTAATGAACTTATCATTTGATTTAGATGTGCTGACCCAGGGTGAGATCTAAAACCTGCAGGACACCGGCCCTCGACGCCTGGAGTTCGACACCCCTGATTTACAACATTAAAAAGAAACAAAACAAGTACATTTAGTGTGTATAAAACCTTGTATGTGTCTATCTGTGAGCTTGGCTTCACTGCTGTGGCTGTAGATCTACTGCTCCTGTGTAACAGTCGAGTTATTATAAATTATTCAAAGTGGAAAACTCTGAAAATTAAAGAAAAAGGAAGGCCGACTGCTCTCAGTCTGCCTCCACCTCTCTCGAGCTTCTAGCATTTTCACACAAGCATCAGAAAACGTGACGTACAAATGATCTTTTGATCAAATGTAAACAGACGATTGGATGCCTGTAAATATGGGCGAGCTGTGGAGCTGAACAGTAAAGAGAGGAACAGCTGCACTCTGAAAATGGAGAAACCCCCCCCCCCACACACACTCTATAGCATTTTCTATGCACTCTGTAGCTGAGAACAGCAGAGAGCACTTCCTGCTGGGCTCAAGTCTATATTAGTGTATCTGCAACAAAGACCCCCACTGCTGAGATCTTCTGCCCCGCTGCTAGCTGGGACACGAGTCTGAACTTCACCTCTGGGCTGGAATCTCCACAGCGGGAAGAGCAGCTTAACTACTACAACCTGCAACATTCCTCCGTGTGCATCTTTACCAAACAGTCACCTCAAAGTTCATGTTGAACCACTGATGACACAAACACTGATTTAAGTATTAAAACAACTTGCTGTAGATGCTCGGTTCGAGCGTCTACATTCGGTACATTCGAGCTCGCGAGGCACAAGGTGAAAACATCAAACCGTTAGAGTGTTTTTGCAGGTTTATTAACAAAAATTGTACTTGAAAACACAGCGGAAGCATGTGGGTGTGTAGTTAAATCCATAATATTCATCTTTCTAATACACAGCATGTCTCCCTAACACAGGCTTACACACAGGGACACAAATGCACAGCGCTTCACTGGCTAATTCAATAATAAAGCAGGCAGCCAGTCGAGTCTATAGACAGGCAGAATAGAGAGTAACTCATCTCTAACAGTCTGCCGTCTCCTGAGTGTTAAAACATGTAAATTTATGTAGGAGCCCATAGGAAACACATATTTACAATACGTTTAGGTAATCACAAGATATGCGAGGAGGCATTCGAGGCCCTGAGGACGAACGCAGTCAATACAAAAATAGTTTTTATGTGTCATTAATTCCCCCTGCATTCCCCGATACATCCCCCTTTTACCGCAGTAATACAGTAATCACTCACAATCGCACAGAAAATTATCTGCACTCATCTGTGGAATAAAAAAAGCAGAGGGGCAAAACAGGAAGAGTCGTCCCATTTTAGCTCTCTGCTGCCTCTTTAATGTTCATCTGGGAGCCGCATGGCTGACGTCCATCCCGGCACGGGGATGGGAGTCGGCTCCGGAGCAGCTTAATGACACTGGGATGTGGATGGTGGACTCGTTAAGAAACGCACGCACACACAGACACACACCTTTTTCATGCTACATTGCCTGGGCCAGGACAACATAAAGGGTCATCGGCGGTGTGATGGAAAAAAAAAGAAAAAGAAAAAGAGGCACCTCTGCGCTCACATTAGGCTGTGATAAGAGGAAACATTTCACCTCTGAGTGATGTCAATGCAAAAACGGACTCAATCCAGCTATAATAATGAAAGCTGCGCAGATTCAGATGTGAGAAGCCAAATGGTCAAAGAAGTCATTACCTGCCTGTTCATTACGCCCTCCTCTCACACAGCCATATATCGCATTATTAGGCAAAGCCATCAAACCTGATGAATAAGCAAAGAACAAGACAAGCCCATTTTCATTGCCGGGTTAAAGAGAGCAGGTAATTCTGATGGAAATTTGTGTTTTGTTTTGTTTTTTTCCCAAACCACAAACATCATCCCTGTGCATCTGACAGAGTACAGCAGGACAAACACACATAGTGGAATTACAGCAGCATTTCCACATATATAGGCTCAGTGTCCTCTAGTGGACACAGAAGATACAGGATGCTTGATCTACTGTTGACACCTAGAGGACAAAAATTAAACAGCAACTCATAAATAGGTGTATATGAGTGGAGGAGACATTTAAGCAAAATCAGACACCCTTCCTAAATGTAATCCTAATCATCCGTCCATTGTTTTCTTGTAGCTTTCGCCTGAAATTTATGATCACTATCAAAAGAGCACAACTTAAATATGAACCTTTAATCACACTCGAAATGTGATGAGAATGTACAGATGTACAGTACTGACTAAAAACTTATTGAATAGCTTTTTGACTTTCTGCTCACACTATCGTTTGCAAATCCAGGCTGTGTGTCACATCTCTTTAATATGTCACAGGAAAAAAAAATTGGGGAAAGAACACTGGTGTTGGTGTTAAGGGACCGTCCGCAAGGGGCACTGTGTCACATCGAGTGAATTCTAGTGATAACGTAACTTTAAGTTACATTAATTTAAATGTTTTAGTGACAAAAGATCTAAATTTTCACACTGTCAATAAGTTTAATTATTTGTTTAACAGCAGTTCAGTGCTTATGCATCAATCATGATAACCAGCATGAATGATGAGGACACTGAAGGGACAGGTCAATGCAGGCCAGCCTTTAGGAAGTACTCCTCACATCCCTTTGAAACTAAAAAGAGGTCATTCATCAGCTCGTGCAGCTAGATTTAAAGAATATGGAGCCTACTAGAAAACTGAAAACAACCAAAGTGTTAGGATCACAATTGGGATACTGTGTGCTCAGAGTCAACTGTCCTCGTGTCTGGTGAATTCACTGATTCACTTCTGCACTGAGAAAAATCTCTCTCCTTTTTATCTTTTGCTTTACCTGCACAATCTTTTTTTTTTTTTTTACATTTGCTGTCTAGCCTGTAAAGGTAAAGGCTTAGTAATCATATAGGACTGAGAAAACAGAAGAAAAAGGAGAAACGTCTTTGAGAGTCATGGTTGGCTTAGAAGGCTTCAAAAAGTTCCAGAACACAGTTATGATGAAAGCCCGGGTCCACAAGAAGCAGTTTGCAAATCCAGCGGACTCTAAATCTGGCAGCAGAGTTGCTCAGTATTTGAAAGTCTCAGGCAAACTTGTGCAACAGTCCACAGTCTACGTAAGCCTCTTTAGCTTGCACATGTAAATGGGTCCAAAGTTAGCTGCTATGTGCGGGATGGCCATCTCGCCCAGGTGGAGGTCAGGAGCAAAGTGGAAGGTGTTCCTGAACATGTGCGTGAGGGGCCTCAGATCCACAACCTGAATGTGGATGTGATCGAGACATGAGGAAATAAAAGAAAAACGGGCAGTTATCCGAGGTCTGATTTCAGTTTCTGTGTGTTTTATAACTCGCACCACTTTGATGCTTTTCTTATTAATACAAAAAAGTGTCTCACTAACCTGTAGAACGATGCCGTCTTTCTCTCGAGCTTGGTCGATAGCCTGTTCAACCACACTGAGGTTCTGGTTCTGCGAGAGCGTGCAGGTGGAGTAAAGGATCTCTCCACCAGGACAAGCAGCCTTGATTCCCGCTCTGCAGCATACACGGAGGGTTTGATTTAAGTAACATATAAATAAAAGTTCTTACTTCTATTTTGCTTAACTATGTGCATATTTTTATAAAACCACGCAAGCTTTAACAGCCTCCGATCCAATCCACCAAACTTACAGCAGCAGCTCCAGCTGTAGCTGCGGCAGCCTGCGTCTCTCCCCAGTCCGACTCTTACTGAATATGTTGTTGTCGTCCTCCATGAGTGAGTGTCTGTCTGTGGTGCAGGGAACGTCAACAAGGACCTGAACTCAGAGGGAAAAAAAGAGGAAAAGCTGAACATAAATGAGAGTTTTTGAATAAAAGCATAATGACAAAGAGCAAATCATGTGAAAACAATGACTGTGACAATGTGGCACCGGCTTACTCTGTCAAAAGTGTTGCTTTCAATTTCCCCCCATTTGGTGCCATCGAAGGAGGTGATGCGCAGTTTCTCATTTGTCAAAAACTGCTTAGGAACGTAGCTGTGGAGGACCTTCTTCAGTCGTAGTGTTCGAGACACTGAGCTGTCGTTTATGCACAAAAACCCTTCGACATAAACACAAACAGGTGGACGGTTAACAGCAGAGCAGTAAAGAGAGAACAGATAATATAGAATTTTGGCCTGACGATTCAAAAAACAAACAAAGTGAAAAAGGGTAAAGGTAATTTCACTTACTGATGCCATGAGTCTGAAGCAAAGCCAGGGTCTTGCCTCCTGGAGCAGCACAGAGGTCAAGCACGCTGTGACCTTCTTGAACATCCAGTGCGAGACAGGGCAGCAGAGATGCTGCGTCCATCAGGTAGTAACCCAACAGGCCGTTCGTGTCCGGCCTTAAGAGGAGAAAACAGAACCGAGGGTCAGACTGTATGCTGGTAGAAGATGCTGTTGTTAGTAGCAGCATAGGAAATATTGCTCACCTCGCAGGCTTGAATCGTGTCACATCGCCTCTCGGAAACACTAAACACTTGATGTTTGGGCTTAGAGATAGCTTCTCAGTATCAACGTCAGAGCTCTTCATGGAAACATCATTAGGTTCCTCAGATTTTTGCCCCAAGCAAGAAGGAACTGCAAATTATATGCCAGTCACCAGATGATGAAGTTATTTTTAATAGTGTTAATTACTAAGATATTGACTTTTCCCAGTGAAATGTTTTAGGAAATAGTCTATTGAATGAATTTATATCAAATCATTCACACTCTAGTGCTGGCTTCATAAAATTTTCTAAACTCTTCAGAGCATCAGAGATTACCACAGCGAAGCATTTCCTGCATTAGTAATAAGCAATAACCATAACTGTGAAGGCTGGCACACTTACCCTCTGTCTCTCTTTCACTGATGAAATCTACGCATCCCTGATCTTTGAGCTCTGCCAGAACAGTGTTATGGGAGAAATTATTGAGCAGGGCTCCATATTTTCTCTCTGACAGCATTGCGAGTCGCACTGAGGGCCACAGCTGCCCCAGCTGGGCGCTGTAGGTGGCGTCAAAGTGATGCACGGCCAGTCTGGTGGGTGGGAGCTTGGGACGTGTAGCGGCCTGTCAGAGAGCAAAGGAAGGGGACATTTAATATAAATGTTAATTCATTTTATCCAGGCTCTCTTTGTACTAATTTCAATAGAACATTTAAATGCCCAGGAAGAGTGGAAACCTGGCTTTAATACATGTAAAATTAGAATAGATCAAAAATGTACACGAATATATGTACCTGACCACTTTCAGAGGCAAGTTTTCTTTTATGTTTAGCCACTCAACACTGACCTGTGAATCACTCCAGAACAAACAGCCTCCAAACTCAAAGGATGAACCAGTATTGTGTCTTTAACTTAGCAGAAGCTTAGCAAAGAAAAACATTTTTAAATTGTATCTTTAGGCACCGTGTTACTACCAAGCTTTCACAAAACACATAATTTGTTTCTATTCTGTTATTTGAACGTATAAAAATACCAAAGAAAACAGTTTGACAGACATAAAACAGCATTTTTGGAGCTTTAAGGTGATTCTCAAAGAAACTGGAAAGGTTGAGGAAAAAAGAAGGGCTAAAAAAAAACCCAAACAAAACTATTGAAATCAATAACTGAAAGCCATGTCCCTAGGAGATAGGAAAAATCAACAAAGCCTTGACACAGGATTTGAGAGATACATCTGGCCCTTCAGTTGATTCATCTACTTATGAAGGGTGGCAGTCAAGAAGCCATTCTCAGGGATGGGACATTGGGAGAAAAGACAGAGGGATGCAACTCATCTAGGAAGTTTTTGACTGACAACGGGTAATAAATGCAAATACGGATACGAAAACAAACAGTTGGAACACTATCAGTCATGGATTAGCCTCCCCAGAGCCCGGACCTAAATGTTACTGAAGGAGTGTGGGATCATCTTGACAGAGAACAAAACAAAAGGAAGCCAAAATCCAAAGATGAGCTCTGAATGTCCTTCAAGAAGCCCGAAGAATTATTCCTGAAGACTACTTAAAGAAATTACAATAAGCTTGAATAAGAGAGTTCCTGCTGTGCTGAAGAATAAATGTGGTCAAACCAAATATTGACTTTCAAGCTCGTTAGACCTGTGCTATCTGTGTCTTTATATCCTGTATTTCCATGTATGCTTGCACATATTTCCTACTTTTCCAGAAAAATATAAAGTAATACGAGTAGCTCAAGACTTTTGCACAGAATTGTTTACGTTTTCAGGATGCTTTACGATTATGTTTAGCTACGCGAGGACTAAATGCAAATACTGCCAGCTATTATTAAGTTTTTTCTTTAATTTCAGTGACTTATTGGATTTTTTTCAGGATGCCTGCTCTTTGTTATACTTGTGGCATCTCTTCACAAATGCTTTTTTCTATCTTCTTGTTAAGCACGTACCCATTTCTCTTTCACTCGGTGTCGTCTGGGTGTCAAACATCTTAAATCTTTAACTTTTCTCAACAGCAGCCTGGTGTCCCAGAGCAGCGCCATCTTGCTGTGCCCCGGCTTTTTTCCGTCCGACTTTGCGCTGAGAGTTAAACAATGGTTCCGCATACATCGAGCATTTGAATGGGGGGCGTGCCTTACACAAAATGAAGATCTGTTATTGGTTCACAGGGACATCAATAATTACAATCAACCAATAGGAAATGTCATCCGCTGATCCTTCTAGTAGTTTCCGGCGTGTGACCGACCTCACGTCCTCGACCAGAAGATAGCTGCACACACGAGTTTCTGCTTTTTATTTTTTTGTAAAGTTTAAAGACGTAACCATGGTTTTCGAGAACAAAATGCTCACATACGGGGACCCCGACGATGAGGTACCGAAAAATATCGTATTGTGTCTTTATAGACCGGTCTATGTTTGTGTTTGGCGAAGTTACCCAACTCAGCTTAGCGGTGTACCCTCCAAGTTTACTGTCAGCTTATTTAAACACTTTAAACATAATTATCGACATTAAACGTGGCTGGCAGCTGAAGGTGTTTCACAGACACTACAGTACTTTTAAGAAACTGTTTATTTTACCTGAATTGCCTTGTTTCTTTCGTACGGCACACTTTTATTAGGTAATTATCAGGTTATGCTTTAATGTAATTAATAAAATGTACACAAACCTAAAAAAGCCCTATAAATCTGTAAGCTGTGTTGGCTTGTAACTGGATTTTAAAACTTTGATGTAAATGTCACTGAATAGGAGGAAGATGCCCCCGCTGAGGATGAAGAGGAAGAAGAGGAGGAAGAGTTGGTGGTAATTTATTTATTTTATTTATTAAAAGAATATATATTTAAATCATGTATACTGGTCACAAACAACTTTTTATATAGGATAAAAGGGTGAAAAACCTCATAGGGTTACTATGCAAAGTCTGACTGATTTATCGGCGGGCCAGTATTATCAGCCGATTACCTATGCGTCTGTGTATTGGTATCAGCATTTCTATATAACGCTAAATTAATATTTAAACACACAAAAAAGAGAGACTCTACTCCGCCGGTGTAAGTATTGATAAATAGTTGGTCCGCCAGAGGGCACTCTGCAGCTTCCCTCTTTGCAAAACATGTTTGAAACGCCTCAAACACAACAACCAGCTGATCTGAGCAGTGTAAATAAGTTAATAACGCCCCTACCAGGAATGGATGTTGGAGAAATCTGTTTATGTATTTCTGATGTATATAAATACCAGCTTTTTACACTATTAGATATCAGTACAGGTGTTAAACTCTTTACTGTAATGACCATGTTTACTGGAAGAGCTGGGGAGGGAACTGTGGCTGTTAAGAGAGCAGAGTGGTGCAAGACAAGGGGAGTTTAGTGAGCGACTCAAACTGAAAAACAGAGTTTTATATGTTAGGAGTACCTGGTAACTTACACTGAACACACATAATCTAATTTGGAAGTGATCTTCAGAGTTGTGAGTTAAAATCAGCTGGAAGCATTTTCACTGACTCGTGTGCGTGTATTCATTTGGTGATGCAAAACATGTATAAATGTTTTATATTTTGTTTTAATCTGCTACTAAGTATCTTTTGTACTGCTAGAACACACAATAGAATACCCATTCAATCACTTAAATTAATTTCACTTTGATCTGCTAAAATAACAAAGTGATTTCCACATCTCCATTATTAGGCTGTGGGACGGTAACCTTCAATGTTTAAATGGATCCAGTTTAAAGTTTCTGAACACAGCCATGATGTTAGAAATAAACAGCAGCACTGAGAGCACACAAGTGTTAAAATAATTAGCTTTAATTAAAAGGTTTGTTTTACTGCTCTGTAGAGTAAATCACTAGATTGCTTTTTTTTTCAGAAATAAACAGCTTTGCATTTATTATGTTCTTTGTAGATTTTAATCATACCTCTGTAGGGGACACTCATAGATAATTTTGAGTCATTTGATGCTAGAAACACTCCATTTTAATTGAGCACACATAAAGCTTGGACTATTAAACCTCTGACTTGATTATAAAATCACCTTCATGGTTTGAGAGTTTTGCTTTTCCTACCAAACCGAGTTTTTGCTACCATTTTCCTGATGTATAGCATGGCTTTCTTTCCTTTTCAGGACCCTTTAGAAGCGATAAGAGCTAAGTGTGAGGAGACTGAACACTGTGTGCACTACAAGGAGCGTCTGGATCTCTGTGAAGCCCGGGTCAGTTCCAGGTCCAACACTGACGAGGAGTGTACAGAAGAACTCTTTGACTTTCTGCATGCACGGGACCATTGTGTAAGGAACGATTTATGACTTTCTGTCCTACTTGATCCATCTGTATGTCTCCTATTGAAGATGCTCATTGTGCCATCTTCTGTCTCTACAGGTCGCACACAAGCTGTTCCACAATGTGAAATGACAACTCATCCAGTAGACTTGATTTAATTTCTGATAATGTAAAATAATCCACAAATGGAAGCCTGTTAGCCCAAGGAAATTCAGAAGAATATGTTCCTGACATCCCTTTGTATGCAGTGCATACTAATAAAGCTGGTAGCAGTATCAACATCAAGAGTCACTAATAAAATGTTGGAGCATACACTCTAAAAATTTGTATCAAAAAGGGATTGGCTGTAATGAAAATGTGATAAGGTGGAATGCGAAAGCAAGTGTGCTGCTATAGTAATGTAAACCTGCTCAGGTTTGGTCATGACTTCACTCTGCTGACCAGAAAATAAAGGTTGTTTTTGGATTCCACTTAGTCTGAGCTGCTTCTTTTCAAAGCACCCGCATCCTCAGAGGAGGGCTCCATGACTGATGGTTTAATTAGTTTTATTCAGCCACCAACGCTAAATGGTCTCACTGATGATTACAGTGACACAAAATGGGTCTCTGGTTGACGGCATTTCTTCCCTAATGGTGCATGCACTGAAACACTCGTCCCACGTTTGGAATTTTCAAAAAGCAGTTGAGGTAAAAGTTAATTAGATCAGAGCGTATTTTTTTTCCCCCTCACAGCTTTAACACAGACACTGTTTACATCATCCCAAATAGGTGGGACAATGTAAGGAGCGGATGCTGCCACTCAATGACTAAAGGCATCTATAGGTTTTATTTTCACCTAAGCCCTTAAGTATTGATAAAACTGAAAATACGTCATTCGAATATTTTGTATAAAATTTTATTTGAATATGTGCAAAAAATAATTTAAAAGGACAAGCTCTGGAAAAAAAAAAAAAAAGTGAAATGAGCAGATGGTGGCAGTGGGACTCCCAAGTACAGATGGTAGATTGAAGTCTCAAGAAAATGGTGAAATAGCATAACTCATGCACATGGTGCATATCATTAGAGTGGATTTGGAGCCAGTCTCAGCATGCATTTTCTTTATTGTTGCTAACAAAATCATCTATGGAGGCCTGCAGAGAAAAACGGAGACAAAGAAGATCATAAGCACAGCTGGTGAATGAAGTTTTTCATCCACAGCACACCAGTGTAGTTTGATCCATCTCACCAACTCCAGGGAAAAAATGAGCTCTGCAAATTATTACGTGAGAGATTTGGTCTCATTTTGTTCTGCTTAACATAAACTTAACATTGAAGGGAAACTGCAGAGCATAACATTTAACCAATGTCAGGCAGCTACATTTATTATACATATGAACCAGATAAACCCAAAAATACATGAAAATGTGAGATGAATTAAAGTTGTCTACAGGTTAAGGTAATATTTGCCCTCACCTGCATGAGCAACCTCTCCTTCCTCAGTTTTCTGTAGAAGAGGAGAACATCTGGGTCTGCCCGGACCACGCGGGGGTCAAAGTCCATGACTCTTAGACCTTCGAGGCTCCGAGCCCGAGACAGGGCCACGTAAGCCTGGCCGCTCTCAAACACACGCGCCAAAGAGATTTCCACACAGTCCAGTGTCATTCCCTTCAAGACAAAAGCATAATAGCCATCATTCCTACATTTAAAACAACACATGTACAACATTTGAAAAACCCAAAAGCTGGTTACTCAAGTCTAGGATTCAACTATAAGCACTAATCAGAAAAAAGTTAGGTTGCCATTTAACATCGCAGATAAAAACACAATGTACCATTTAAAGAAAACATTAGCTCATTTTGAATCTAATGGCAGCAACGGGTTTTAAAAAGTTGGTACAGGCCCATGTTTGCCACCGTGTAGCGTCCACTCTTCTTTTAGCAACAGTCCATAACCATCTGTACACTGAGGAGAACAGCTGCTGGATTTTGGGGAGAGGAATTTTTTATTATTGTCATTATTGGTTTTTTTTGTACCCAGTCATGTTACTGACCCGATGTTTGTCCAGCTGTTTCTTTTTAGTACCACTTTTCCAGCCTTTGTTGCCCCCAACTTTCAATACATTTGCCGCCGCCATCAAATTCACTATGTGCTAATATTTTTCAGGACACGGTAAAATGTTTTAATTTAAACAATTCATGTATGTTTAAATGTTCTGTTGTGAATAAAATCATTGGAATTTTAAATTTTACTAGATCCCAGCTTTTTGTTAGGTGGAGCAAAAAGAACAAAAGGTAATTGTTTATTCTACAGTATATGATTTGTGACAGACCAGGAGCATCAACTTTCAAATTCACCTGGGCAGCATCTACACCTCCACCCTGAAATTATAATCTATTCAGGTCACCCATTTCCCCTGTAAGGACATTGGTATGGAATCTAATTTTTATATCCTTGTGCTCTGACACGTCTGCTGTAGATCACCCGCCTGCACATACCGATCATTACCAATTAACCAGAGGTGACCCTTCTAGCTCTAGCGAGTTTCTCAGATGGAGGTCAGGATATTGAGTGTGTGGGTGCAGCAGAGCGGAAGATTGGCGAATGTTGAGTTGCAGCTTGTTGGTGGATCTGGCCTCGATAGCATTTTCCCCTCAAACAGAATTGTTGCACTTAGTCTCGCCCAGCTTGGTTTTCTCTGCCCCTTGTATGATCATTATAAGATTTAAAATGGCCAGTAGGACTTTTTACTTGATACTGTTGTTTTTGTGCTTTGTGGGTAGCACACAGAACAATGAGGAAGGGAGAAAACAAGAGGAGGACAGACCCTGATCTGACCATTTCTTCAATAGAGTGCATGTGATACAATTAAAATAATCCGAGAGGAATCTGAACCAAACTTTATTTAGAAAAAAGAAAAGAAAAAGTAAATTTCTGTTAAAATCTCAGAAAACGGATAATTAAAAAATAATCTTACATTTTTAAAGATATTATTCTGGTATATTTAAGATGTGAAAGCAAGCTGTGAATTAGTGGTGTTTCCCATATACAAGCCAAAACAACCCGTTTCATTGGCTAATATGACCTTTTACTCTGCCATCACACAAGAGTGCATCTGTGTCTGACAGGACTGTAATATCAGCTATAGGCAATAACAAGGCCTTTAAAATCAAGCTGTACATTCAGAACATGTTACACAGAGACAAACAGGAATCTGTGATCAACTCATTTTAAATTTTTTTTAATGTATTTCAGCTATTGGATAATGTAGTCTTTACTGCATTTTTTTTTAAATGGTCCAAACTAATAAAAATAAAAGCAATAAAGATAATCTTTGGAAAATATTTCCATATTCCTTACATTTGTGGTGGAACATAGAGCAAATTAAATATTCATTATATTCCATATATTCCTTTTTCTAATTTTTATACCACATTTTTATTTTATTACACTGAACACTGAGAAAGAGTGCAGCTTTTCACAGTTGGCGACTGAGGGGAAAAGATGTTCAGCAGGTGTAATGTTCACCATCTGCAAACCATGTGACTAGATCGATCAAGTTTAAAATAATATTTTTACAGTTAGAAAAAGGAGGGAAAACATGTTTCCAGTACCAAGTGCAACTATGTCCAAAGTGTTTAAGGCAACTAACATGCTCCGCTTGAATCTCTTGTACAACATTTCAACACAATCGATTTTACAGCTTTTGTGAGGTGGTGGACCAGTGAGAACATGACTCGGCATGCAAGATAATCCGAATACAGGAATATCCAAACTGCCGTTAGATTCATGATGGAGCACTTCTAGTGATCAAACTTTCTTCTTAAAAAGAAAAATATAAAAACTTAGCACCATGTGCACCTCTGAAATTACCGTGTACCTTTCATCTCCTTTTGATGTTAACCAGGAGGCAAAGAGCATAATCTGAACTAAGATGAGGTTCAAGGCAGATGCTGGGATTACACTTAAACATGGCATTTTTTTTGCTGTTTGTCTTTGAAAACGAATGACATGCAAAAAACACCAAAACATCCAAACTACACACAAAAAGACCCCAGCAGGGCTGTGGATTCAAATCTTGCTGTGAGGCGACCATACACCACCGTGCTTTGGTTTTTAACTAATGAATACAAAATTAGAAGAAAAAAAAAATCATATAAGCATTTTATTAAAGACAAACCCACATCAAACACTGGTGCCCCATGTCACACCAAACAATATGCTCTACAAACAAATGTGAATGTGTACTCACCTGGCTTTTGTGGATGGAGATGGCCCAGGCCAGCTTAAGTGGCAGCTGCTGTCGACTCAGGTGGATCCCACCACCAGACTTAAACACCCAGCGCTCTGGCTTCAGGACCTCTGTGACGCCACACAGGAAACGCACACGTGGGAGTCCTGCGGAAACAAACAGTGTTGGACCGGAAGCTAAGGAGGTAAACAAGTGTTTCCTAAAATGTCAAACTGATCAGGCGCAATCCTCTCTTGCCACTTCTTACGCCGCATTTGCAACAAATATTTTGGAAATGTGTTCACAGTTAGGTACGGACCATGTTTTCCAGAGTCAAAACCAACCACGACGCCTCGTGCTCCATTCACCAGACCTCGAGCAACATCCAAGTTCTTCGTCAGCATGACCTTAAAAATACAAGCAAGCAGAAAGAGGGTGTCAAAAATCATTTGTGTTAAACAAAATGTTTTCTCTGGGAACACACAAGCACGCACACACCTGAGCTCCCACTTTGAGTTGGATCAGCCTGCCGACAGGACTGTGAGCGTCTATAGTCTTGACCAGCACTGGGTCGCTGTCTAGTGCCTCAAACAGACGCGCTGACCCTAAGGAGCAGTGAGAGATGAAATTAACTGAAAACTAGTAATTCTTGAAGTAACATGGTGACAGACAGTAAATGTGACAGGGTAAAAAATGAAAGGGAAGACCTAAACATATACAGAAACTAGTGCGACTGTCAGCCAAATACCCTCCAAAGTTTCCTAAATAGTTGTTTACTTCAAAAATACTGGTACACCACTACAGGAAATGACAAAATAAGCACCCTGTTGAGACTGAAAGCACCTATTTGGGATTTATCCTGGGGGAAACTGAGCTTTTGGGGAGTCACAACACATGCACACACAACTTGCATGTACAAAAACAACAGGAAATAGAGTCAGAGTTGTAAAGCTTTTCACAAAGGTATGCATTTTTTAATTCTGTGGTCAGATGATCAGAAATGTCTATGCCAGTTAATGAAACAGCTTGAAAAGAAATTGCTAGGCAGGATAGACCACACACTTGAGGAAATGGATTTTAACAAGGCTGCCATATGTGTTGCCAATTTTCACTTGGCTCCAAGTCAAACAAAGTAACACATGTATTTTTTGTGTGGGTGGGGGGCAATCAGAAGAATTCAGACCTGGTAATTGCTGGAGTTTGTTCTCGTTGGTGAGATCCACGTCATCTTTGTGTGTGCACAGCCTGGTCGCTAGAATACCGTCCCTTTCAATCTGATGGTAGGCGCTTTTCAGCAGCCTGGCTGTGACTTCCTCCGTCACCCTGAATTGTGTTAATTGACCCCCCAAAAAAACACCAAAATAAAACAAAAAAACTTCCTTTAAAATGTTCCTGCACAATCTGAGCAATTCAAAAACTTTAACAGCTACAGGGAGATTTAAAACATATGTACACAAGTGGAAACCACATAGTATACATGATGTAATATCGTTTCAGGTGAGATTACATTAGTTAAACAAAACAAAATGTAATAATGAAACAGGGTTACCTCCCCACCCTCACTGCCTGCAGGAGGGAGATGAAGCTCTGGTCTGTTTGTCTCCGCACTTCCGTTAACTCCATATTGATCTGGATCACCTTACGCCAACTCCTGGCCTGAAGGGTCAGAAAGTGGAAAAGTTCATCTTCCCCAAACATCCATTAATACTCTCGAGGAAATATGCAGAACAGAACCTGACTTGTGAACAGAATAGACAGCTTTTTTTTTTTTAAAAAGAAAGAAAAAAAGGACTCAGTGCAGCCTCGCAGTGTCAGAAAAGTAACCACTTTACAGTCCGTAGAAATCACATCTTTAATATCTAGTTTATATAAATAAATGCATTAAATATAACATTGTTATCTTTTAAAAACTGTACTTCAAAGTTAACCAGTTTCTTTCCAAACTTTGGTTCTTTTACTTTAAATAAGGCCTACAATTAAGGGTGTTATTGCCCTGTAATTAAATGGATTTTCAATCCTTTTTTGAAATTACAGTGTAAGTTTATTTACATACAGATACTAGAATGAGGTGGTAACAAGTTAGACTTTTACAACAACTAAAGAAATAAAAGAAAGAAAGAAATTATACTGTAAGAAAGATTAAATACTGCATAAGTAATTTTAAATTGTGGACATTTGTGATGCATCACAAATACACTGTAGTTTTCAGGACACGGACGTAGTGTGGAGTGGATCAATCTCGCCTTTTTACATCACATATGTTGATGTGCATAATGGATGTTCTATTATTGAAATTTCCTTTTATTTAATGCACATATGTGCCGTTTTTCATTAGCAACTTTCAAGGAAAATAAACAAGTAAATACCATCAAAATTTGCGAACTCATAGTTTTTTTTTTTTGTTTTTTTTTTTTTATCTTTTCACAATCACTGTTCAAGCATAACTTTCAAAGAAAAGGACCGTCTCTTATCCTCAAGAAAAATACCTGCGAGTCAGGCACTATTTAAAATTACTTATGAGGTCCCTAAAATTAATAACAGATTAATATGAGTTTCATTTTCTATAAAGTACCCGAGGTTATGCAATACTTTAAAATTACATACATGTTACTTTCAATTAATTAAACACTTAAATTTACTTGCAGTATAATTAATAATTCTGTTTCCCAACTTGTTACTGCCTTATTCTAATGTACCTACGTTTTTATTTTATTTGTATGTAAATATAATTACATTGTAATTTAAAATAAAATACGGGGGACAGTTAGACCCTTACTTGCAGGCTGTATTATAAAGTGTTAGCTAAACTTCTAAGAATCTCCACTATGATCTGACCTGAAAGCAGAAGCTGGCTTTTTCCTTTCCCTTAGAAACTGGAGGCAGCTGAAGAAAGTCACCACATACGATCAGCTGGATCCCTCCAAATGGTTCGGTAGACCTCCTCACCGACCTGCAAGATCCCAAGGAGTTTTATCTGTCAGACAAATGGCCTCAGATTTGACTATACAATACTTTGATTCACAGGGGAAATCTTGGTTCCATCACTGACACCAGAGAGGTTCCAAACTAAGCTCAAATCATCACACCACCAGTCTCTATGAGGTGTTCGAGCTGATATGCTGTGTTTGATTCTCTCTAAATGCGGTGCTGTGTGTTATGAGCAAATATCTCCACTTTAGTCTCATCCAACCAAAGGACATCTCAACCAAAGGACATTGATTCAAAAGTCTTGTTTAGACAGAACTCTGTAACCTTTAGGGTGTGATTTTGTGTTAAATTGCCCTGAGCACTGCATAGTCTGATGTTCAGGTTTGGGTCGAACGCTCCTAAAGATTGTGGTATTGTGTTAACACACGCGTGAATGCTGCAGACCAGGAAACTGCCCAAACCTCCGTTTTGTTAGAGATGCTCACGCTTGATCATGTTTAATTAATCATATGCATTTGATAAGGAGTACCTGAGTTCTGCCTATCCTCTTAATTCCTGTTGTAGGAGAAAAGAGTAAAATAAGTTTTTCACATGACTGAAGAGAGTCAAGTAATACGTGTTTTTCACAGGACTCCACACAAAGATTTAATTTTGATCCACATGAGTAAGTTTTAAGGCAAATACTTAGTAATATTCTGAGGTTAGAGTTAACTTAAAGGATTTACATAATATCCAGAACAAACCAATTAAAAATTGATTTATGAAACATTAATATTGAGTCGATTAAAAGGTTTTTTAATTGATTCACTTTAGAATTTATGTCTATGGATTACTGCTGGACTTATTTGAAATGAATTCTTACTGCCGTCAAAATAAAAAAAGTAAAATAATAATACAAATTAAACGATCATCTAAACTTCAGTTCTAACAAATCCAAACTTTGAGCAAAACCTTGAAATGGACTACGGTAATGTGTAAATTTACATTTTGCAATAACTTAACATTATAAAGTATTTTTAGATCTTAGTCCATCTTTGAATGCTATCCTCACCTAGCCACCGCCTCAAGCTTGTCAAAGAACTGAGCCTCCACCATGGAAATCTCATCAATGATGAGGTGTCGACAGCTAGTCCAGTGCTGCAGCACCCCGGGCCTCTGAGCCAGCTCGATGCACTGCTCCAGCGGGGCAGAGCCTGAGCCAATACCTGGAAAGGGCAACGATTCAGAGAATGGAAAGAAGATAGCCAGAAAGAGCAAAAATAATTAACACCCTTGCAAATACTCAGCTCACATCCTACTGTATATTAAGATTTAATTAAAAATGTCTGAAGAGATATCCGAGGAGCCCGCCTCAAAGATTTAAAGATTCATAAAGTAAAACAGGGCATCGATCAGACATTGAAATGAGTCCAAGGATGTGGTTCTAATTAATTGAGTAAAAAAAACAAAAAACAAAACAAAGGAGGGTCCAATTATAAGTATAGCTAAGATGATTATCCATATTTATCAGTTTATCATTTATTAAAAAAATGATACCTCTAAATTGACCAATTATTTGTGTCATCATGTTGATGTTGTGGGAAATAAATTGAGCTCCAGATAGTCCCAGTGATTATATTAACACACTTCAGATAATTGACTGACCAGCAAAGTTGTGTAACGTTGTTCCTCCGATGTGACACGCAGCCACTCCCGTGCTGGCTGTGGCAAAAGTGCTCTTTGGTGGGAGAGATCCCATGATTCTCTTGAGCAAGAAGGACTTTCCTGTACCTGGAAACAAACGTGAGGAATATTTACACCAGGCTGTGTTGATGAAAATGTCACAAAAGGCATTTTATAAGCAATTTGCAGCCTGTAATTTAGCAGAATAGTCAGACAAAACATGTAATTTCTAAGTGTGGTCACTGAAGCGTTCTGCACTTTTTTACCTGCACTTCCAGTGAAAAAAACATTCTTGCCACTCAGCACTGCACTGAGAACAGCAGCCTGCTCTTTGTTGAGCTTGCGTGATGGTAAAGAGAGGATGGGCTTCTTACTTGGGTTGGTCTTTACCTGGAACAATCACAATATCTGCTGACATGTTTGTTCAAGTGCAACCCACAGTGTGAACAGAGAGAATATGTTTAGGACACCAGTGCCTCCTAAGGGAAACAGTCTTGCAGTTTACTGTGAGGCAACCTGAATGTAAATGAGTGCAGTGTGTACAACTCACTGGGCTGAAGTTACAGTCGCTCCTGGAGCGTTTGACCTGCTGTCCTGTTCCTGCAGATGTCATCTTGTTAGTGCGGTCTGTCAGCCCATTAGGAGCCACTCTACTTCTCAGCTCATTGACTTTCTGGATGTCTTTTTGCTGCAGGGGGCTGATGGCCTCGAAGCTGCGGGGCAAGCCGGCCTTGAGCTTTTCTCGGTCGCTCAGAGGCTTGCTGCCCTGCAAGGCCTGGTGTTTGATGCTCAGGGTTTTGAGGAAGAGGCTGAGCTGGTCAGTGGGACAGTTTGACATGAGAACCTGGATGTTTTCAGGGAACAATTTCACGGTGCACTTCCCATCTCTGGCAAACTTGGTGAAAAGTTTAAACTCTTTCAGGTGGTAGCTCTGCGGCACTTTGCCGTCGTGGACTCGCAGGATGATCTCCTGGAACTCATTCCGGCCCAGAATAACGGAGGCTTTGCGGATGACCTGCCTCCGGGTGGCCTGTCCGGAGCTGTTGAGCTGCTCCACTGTCACACAGCACTGCAGCTGTGCGCCGTCCTCTCCCGATAACATCGCAGCGACTCTGAGCACAAAAACAACACTTAACATTAATTAGCAATAAAACTAATAACACTGTAGCTGCCAGAGTGCACGAATCTTATAAACAGGAAACGCTATTATGGTTTCAGGAAGCCTGAATTCAAAAGCAGCCGTGCTTATATTATCAACCTAAACAAACATCGAAGCTAAATATACGATCGGGGTTTAAATCAACCTCTTACCGCTGTTTTTAAACACATTAGTGCTAACCTTTGTCTGCCAGCTGCTCCTACGCTTCTGAACGCAAAACACCGATTTTCAAATTGTCAGTGCGTGAGATCAGCCAATGACACAGCGATACTCCCGGCCAATTAGAGAGAGGAGATTTAACATTGCAACCAATGGGAGACAATAAGTGACGCCCCCGTGCTTCCGTTGACCAATCAGCGAGCCCATTGTCGTGACGTTGACTTTTGGGTGAAATACACATGGCTATCCGGAAATTACTATGACGATTCAGGCCGGTGAGATCTTAACAAAGCAGCTGTTCTCACTTCAAATTTAACAGAAAATACATTTAACTGATTGTTTTTAAATCATTCGGAATCATTAGTGTGGAATCTACCTTTATATTATATTCAATGTATAAATTCGTAAGTATTTTTGTGTTTTTGTGTGACACGCTACAATTACCAAGAAATAAAAAGACAAAAAGTACAGTGCAAAAGTCTTGAATAACACATTGTTTCTTTATAATTTTATATTTTACTGGGAAATGGGACTAGTTGCAGATATTAATGACTGACAGAAACACGCACAATTTAAACTTTTTTTTAAACTAAATTTCCTGTTATGTGTAGGGACAACACTGTTTCTACAAAGCCAGTTGGTAACCCCTTAGATTAAATTCTTTTACTAATCAGACTTCATAATTTCTTTGTTGTTAAAGAAACTCTTAAAAAGGAAAGTAAGTGAAACAAACCAATACTTAAATCTCGAAAAAGGAAATGTCCTTCTCTTCTTTTAAATTTTTTTTAATGTAATTTAGTACAGCTGTGCATATAGAATAAGTATAGAGTAATGAGTCCATGGCAGAGAATGAAGTTACATTCCCTTTGTGTGTTTGAATCTCAGTTTTACTCTTCAATCTTTTTGCTGGCAGTCTCGCTCTCTGTGCATCTGAGTTGCTTCCTTTGGGAACGGCCTTTTCATTTTCACTCCCATTTCTTAAATGTCAAAGCGAGATAGCTGGATGCAGTCCACTTGGGATTCATAAAATGATCTGCCTCCCCACAGCCACGACCTCAATGTTATTGAAGTAGTGTGGGATCATCTTGACAGTAAATGGAACAAAGGCAGCCAACATCCAGTGATGAGATTTGAATGTCCTTTGAGAACCCTGCAGAACTATTCCTGAAGACTACTTAAAGAAATTACAAGAAAGCTGCCTAAGTGAGCTCAGGCTGTGTCGAAGAATTGTAAAACACCGTCTTTGCATCTTCTGTGTTTCCATGTATGTTTGCACGTCTTTCAATATATCGAGCCCTTTTTTCCCCATTTTCCTTTGCTCCAGACTTTCGAAGGCTTACTGTAGTGAATTAAAAAAAAAAATCTTACTAAACATTTGAATTGACATTGATGTGATTATAGTGCATCACAAAACACTGCTTTATGTGACATCTAACTTTTATTGTCATGTCTTCAATGTTAGTTACCATATCAAAGATTTTATGAAGTACCTATTTGTCATATTTGCTCAAATGAATGGACTCAATTCAAAACCCAGAAGACCAGTGCAAGTTTATTAAGAGCTTAAACACAATTATAGAGATTGAAATCCAGCAATCCAGCATTTGCACCAATACACCTGCAGAGGCTGAGCAGCGGGACCGTAGAGAGGAATTAAACATTCAAGTTTGATTGAGATTTTATTGCTCTTATTTACTTGTACTTTCCATGTGAACTCTCAGGTGGGTGAGGCGGTAATGATGGAGGGTGTACATGCAGGGAATTTCTAGGTAAGCGAGACAAACAGCAGTCATTTTAGTTTTTCACGAAAATCTTTACTTTTCATATGAAACAACCAAAGCACACACCTTGAGAATGAGAAGGCAAAGTCAGATTATGGGAAATAGTGGAGGTTTCCCCTGGCCTTTTGAATCTCAGCATAATGAATAGATGTGAAGCAGCTGTGCTGGCCGGAGCTAGAGACAGCAGTGACCCCACATAAGTCCAGGACAACACCACAACCCGACCCGAACTCCACCTGAGAGCAAGGAGAAAGCGACAGAGTGGCAAAGTAGGAGGACGAGAAACACGGCTTGGCAGAACGATGATACTTGAGACTTGATTTGAGGATGCAGTGTGCCTCCACACTCCCATAACACTCTGATAACTCATTTAAACCCAATGAATTTCAAACAGAATGCCCTGATCTTTCTGTTAGGGAGCACTATGTGCTTATAAGGCGATATCAGGGCATCTGATCACTTTGAGAAATCAGATCATAACCTTAACGTGTTTAAATATATGATTCAAGTATTATGTAACTACTCAGCAGACAGGTACCATATATTTATCTTATAATTTCCTCCCGTCTGTCTAGAACATCTTTTACATGATGATATGAGTCTGTATTTATATATAATTGATTTTTAGCACTGCTGGGATTATGTCCATTGAAAAGCGACTGTGCTGACCTTGCTGCAGGCGAAATGATAATCAGCTAGAGTTTCAACTTTAAGCTGTAAAACATCAGAGGAATTTAACATGCTCAGCAAACAAAAAGAAACCACATTTAAAGCTCTGAATGTGTTTTACTGTAGAGCTCATTCTTTTGGGTGAGAATTTTCCAGTTATAAAAAACAGTACGTTGCACATCAGGCTGTGCTCTCTTACTGTTCAGCTGCTTAACATTTAAAATGTAACCAGAGGTGTTGCTTTCCCCTGTGGGTAATGGACTCCACCATGAGGGCTTTAAATTGGCTCTGCTTTTATAATTTGTACTGATGGTACATTTATAGTAAACACTGGCTTTTGATGTTTCTGCAGATACTATGGTGACCATAACACATTACATGTTGAAACAACAAGTTTTAAGACTTTGTATTCCAGACAAACAGAGTTGGCAGCATCAATGCTGGTTTCCCAGCATTATGAGGAGATGGAAATATGCATTTTAGAAGAGGCCGTTTAAAAGCTTAAGTGCACATGTGATCATTTAAATGCATTTCGACCCATTTTCCCTCAGCGGTTGATGCATTAGAACACATTTTCATTAAAGGTGACCTTCTGGGTCTTCCGGTCTGCTTTTGTATTAAGAGATGGAACCGCAGGACATTATGTGCAGCTTTCATCTGACCTTTAACTTTGGCCATTAGGTGGACGAATAGTAACTGTAGGTGGCTCGCATCTCCCACAATCCCAAAATGACTTTACTGGTGACCTGTGGGAAATCTGTATCAGACTATAAACCAAATAAATGTTAATCATAAGATAAATGTGAGATTTTATACCGACTTGTGGATGCCAACTTGACACTTGACATAATATTTAGACTATTTCTTTCTTGTTTTCCTTTCTTTGTGGCATTTCTCCACAGTAGTAGAGCAGGCACAAATTGACCTCACTTGTACGCTGTTAAAATAAAGAGCACATCCACCATTCACCCACCTGGCACCCAAACGTATGCCTGATGGCACTCGATTGCGCTGCTGGTGGAGAGCCTTTTCTCACTCCCACACTCATTACATATAAATATTGTCTAGTATATTGCCTTTGTTGCATGTGTGTGTGTGTTTTTTTTTAAAATGTGGTTCTTTTGTTATGAATATTTTTTAAGCGAGAATATTAAATAATAACCTGTATACCAGCTGTGACACACAGTGAGCTAAGCTCTCCGTGTTATTTGTTTGTTTGCACTACCCCAGAAAGAATGTCGAAAGGCTCCAGTGATAGAAAATAACCAATTACTTAAAACAAGTAGGCAAGTATGTTTAAGCACTTTATTAGGTACATCTTCGTCATTAACACAAATATCTAATCAGCCAATCACATGAAAGCAACTCTAGGCATGGTCTAGATCACCTTTGATGTTTATAGCGAGCATCAGATTTAGGTGACTCTGCTATGGTTGATGCCAGACTGGGTGGTCTAAGGATTACAGTGACTGCTGTTCTTCTGGGATTTTCCCGTACAACCATCTCTTGGGTTCAGAGATAACGGTGTTGCACAGCCATTCTCTGTGCCAAAATCTCAGAGTTTAAAGGAGAATGACTTCCAAATAACCACTTGCTACCACTAAGATATGCAGACAAGCATCTCTGAATGTGTATATCAAACATTGGAGCTGATAGGCTGCAGCAGCAGAGGACCCACCAGGTCCCACTCCTGTCAGCTGAAGAACAGGAAACTGAGACTATAATTTCACACACGTTGGGTCCCTTAGCACCAGCAGAACATCGTTTATACACCACAGCCTTCCTGAGTATTGTAGCTGATCATGTCCATCTCTTTGTGACCACGGTGTACTCATCTCCTGATGGCTGCTTCCAGCAGGACAACGCACCATGTCACAAGCTCAGATCATCTCAAACTGGTTTTCTTGAACACAACAGTAAGTTTACTGCGCTCAAATGACTTCCACAGTATCGTAATCGTACTCCAGTTTGCTTTGTAAATATCTGAGGAATATTTCCATCATCTTGTTGAATCTATAACATTATGAATTAAGGTAGTGAAGGCAAATGGGGGTCTCACATAAGGAGTTTTACTGGTCCCTGTCATGTACCTCAGAAAGGGTCCGAGGAGAGTATACTGAAAGGAAAACAGATCACCTCTGTATCTTTTGTACACAAAGTTTACTGCTTATATATATATCGCTGTTATATTTGACAGTTGCCTTGAGGCACTTTATATTTTAAGGTCAAGGCCCTACAATAATACAAAGGAATGTACGTTTGGTGTTTAACTGGTGAGATTATTTAAATTTTATGGATTACTGCTGACAGCTGTTTGTATATTAAAAAAAATAATAATAATTTTATCACAGGATATTTAACAGTGCTGTCCAATAATATTCTACACAAACCAGCCATGTACAGACATACACAAGAAGGCAGGGACTTTGTATTTCCATTTTCAAACTTGCAGATATTTTCTTAAATTAAAGAGGAATCCAAACGTCACTGCATAGGACTGTGCAATTTCTGCCAAGAGAAGTGTGATGAGAGCAATAAAGGCCTCCATTCCACTTAATGCCTATCAGAGGATAAGGTTTTCTCATGGTGGTTCATTATTTCAGAGCTGGAGCAGGACAGGTTATTATGCACCCTGTTATATGTGAGTATATGACACTGGATCTGGTATAGGAATAATAATGGGTGCCTTGATAACTCAGGTTGTATAGACGTGGTTATGAGGAGAGTGTGACACAGACTGATTTCTCTGGTTTATTTAAGAATAGAAAATTAGAAGGTTTTATGCTGTATTTATTTGAATTTGGCAAAAGGGGGTTGGTACAAACTAAACTAAAGTGATAACAAAAATTTGTTAAATGTACATTTGATAAATGGAGTTTCTGGAGAGATGACTGTGGTGATGATAAATCTGGAGACCATTGTGATTTATGTCAGTCATGGAATTAATATTTCTCACAAACACCACGGTACCGAAAATTGGAAATCAATTTAAAAATAATTTTTTGTTTGAAAGAGACGGGGGGCATAGATAAACAGAAATCCCACTACATAAAAAGCCTAAAGCTTCTTCTAATTTCCTTGTCGGGAAGATAGTTAATACAAAGCATAGATGGTGTATGCATAAAGTTGTTTTCTGGGGAGTGCAGCCAGCAAGTGGTGACTCCACTAGTTTTGTTGATTTCCTGATGAGTTTATGGCATCAAATACTTGTTCAAGAATCATCGAACACAACATGATGTTTATTTAGTAAACTATGGTCCCCATTAGAGTCAAAAAGGACGATAAAGAAGCATTTGCTTCAACGATGGCCTACCTTGGAAGTGACATGTTGATACCCTTTGAGTTTGCAGTTTGGCTCCGGCTTATCTTCAAGGGTCACATCACGGCCATGTCCATCTTTTAACAAACAGGCAAAAGTAAAAGCGTCTGTCAAACAGGTGCTTTTACTTAGTCTACTTACTTTTCTTGGCTTAGCTTAACGACAAACAGGCAGATATCAATTACTGCTCAAGGTGGTCATGAATATATGACCACAAATGTCTGTTTTCATGCATCTATTCATCTATTTGTTTATTATAAATTAAACAACACCATTCACATTCACACCTGTGGCCAGTTTACCTAACCCCGGAGCAGTCGAACTCAAGACTTTCTTGCTGTGAGGCAACACTGCTAACAACCCCAAGTTAGAAACCACTGAAACAAAGAAATTAATTTAATGCAAGGAAACTTCACCCTCCCCCATGTGATCTGAGCAGATGCTTAAGTCCATTTAAACCGGCTCCAGCCTCTAGTTTAAACCAGAAAAGACTGGAAAAGCAGACAGGTAACTCAAAAACACAGAAAAATAAGTAAGCAAGTAAGTTATTAATCATTGACAGAACAATGCAATCTAAATGTGTGCACCATCATTTACACAGTGTAATGTCATATTCTATACTAAAACAAACAAATCACCTTAATTAGAGTAACTGTTTACACTGTAGCGGGAGACCTCGGTGCGAACTGTGAGGAGGCGCTATCTAACCTCTGAACTGGCTGCAAATTTTACCATTTTAGACGAATGCCCCCCTGTGATTTTATTTTTAATCATTTTAACAGCAAACTGAAGAAAAGCCTTGACTCCGTTGCTCCACTCACCACCAAAAAGATTAACGTAAAACATGTATCCCCCTGGAGAAACGAAGTCAAAAAACTCAAAAGAAATTGCAGGGCAGCAGAAAGGAGATGGAGGAAACGTAAAAATGCAATCAACCATCAAATAATTTGCGAGCAACATAAAATGTACAATAATACACTAAGGAATTCAGATCTGTATCCAACTTACCATTTTTAAGTAAAATTTTAGAAAAACTTGTTTTTACTCAGATGATGATGATAATGATTTTTTGAATGATAGACGAATCCTGGAGATATTTCAGTCTGGATTTATGGTGAACCACAGCACAGAGACTGCTCTCCTAAAGGTTTTAAATGATCTTAGATGTAACTTGGACTCCCAAAAGCTCTCAGTCCTGGTGCTACTGGATCTAAGCGCAGCCTTTGATACAGACCCCGCTATTCTTTTAAACAGACTGAAACACATGGTAGGCCTCTCTGGTGCTGTACACAACTGGTTCACTTCCTATCTCTCAGACAGATCTTTTATGGTGAGTTTGGATACATGCTCCTCTAAGAACCTAAAAATGACATGTGGTGTCCCAAGGGTCAGTTTTAGGCCCTTTACTTTTTAATTTGTATATGCTCCCTCTTGGCGGTGTAATCAGGAGGCATGGAGTGAACTTCCACAGTTACGCTGATGACACTCAGCTGTACATCTCCGTGTCTCCTGATGACACCAGACCAATGGATGCCCTTTTTAACTGTATTTTAGATATAAAATCGTGGATGGCAGAAAACTTTTTACAGCTTAACCAGGACAAAATTGAAGTTTTAATCAGTGGTCCTGAGGCTCAGAGAGAGAAACTCTTGTCTAAATTACAAGCATTTGCACTATCTCCCTCACTACAAGTGAAAAACCTGGGTGTTATTTTTGACTCTGAGCTTGGTTTTATCCCACATATTAAACATGTAACCAAAATTGGATTTTATCATCTAAAAAATATAGCCAGAGTCCGCCCTATTCTCTCTCGGGCCAACACGGAGATGTTGATGCATGCTTTTATTACCAGTCGCATTGATTACTGTAATGCCCTGCTTTCTGGTCTTCCCAAAAAGAATATTTCACCTTTACAACTTTTACAAAACTCTGCAGCTCATGTGCTGACGAAGACCAGAGGGCGGGCCCACATTACACCGGTTTTAGAATCGCTGCATTGGCTCCCCGTGTGTTTCAGGATCGATTTTAAAGTTCTTTTACTAGTTTTTAAATGTCTTAATGGTCTTGGGCCTTCTTATCTTTCAGATTTGC
>VUQR01011303.1:0-20993 GCA_015108515.1 Hemichromis elongatus
GGTCAATTCCCCCCCCCCCCCCCCCCCCCCCCCTCCATTTTACTTAAGCAAAACAAGCTAACTGGTCCATTTATACACTGACAGAAAGGATCTGCAGTGAGCACTAGCCTTGACATTGCTTCTCATTAGCAAGAAAAATGTGAGAATTATTTTCTACCACCCTTTTGTACAGTTTGACTTATATGGAGAGAGTTGTCGGTGCGCCCAGGGGAAGAAGTGGAGGATACAGCAAGGGAAAAGGACAGGAGGAGATAGTAATGTAGAGCAGTTGGTTAAAGTTTAATGTCTCTCCTCATCACTTCCTCCATTCCACTCCTTCTCTCACTTGCTAACTGGACTCTTTGAAAATGGCATAGCTTAAGCTATCAAAAACAAAAGCAAGGGATGTAAAAATAGAATGAAAAGGAGAAAGAAGCCAGTAAGCAAAATGAATGGGGTAGAGCTATAGATGCTGCAGCCCAGGAGCTGTAGTGACAGCAACAAGCAAGCATCATCGCTCCTTGAATCCAAACTGTCAAGCAGCCAACAGAACACAGCTATATTTGAACACTCAGGCTTTGTTGTTTTGTTTTTGAGCTGACACAAAACCATCTGCCAAAGCTGAGACAACCTCCTTTCCCTCTATGTTCTGACAAACACATACAAAGATAGTGTCTGGGTGCGAGGTCTCTGGTTCTTCCCAAGTGGGACCTGCAGCCACGGACGATGCCCAGCAGATGGCACCCAGAGTGTCTTAGGATCACACTGTTTTTCAGACTTTCTTCTAGAAGCAATAGACATTTTCTTTCTCTCACGTGAAATCATGAAGAAACAAACAGTGTGCCTGAGCTCTAACAGATTTTGGGAATCCCCACACATGTCCAGCATACAGTGCCATTCAGTCTTGATGACTGAGTGGTTAAGTTAACTGAATTGTGAGGTTAATTGTGATGAAGATCGTGGTAAAGATGATGATCGTTAAAATGGATGGCTTCAGTGGGTTATAGAAGTAGATGAAGCTACCATGAATGTGCTTCCGTTTAGCATTTGCATGTTTGTATGACTTTATGAGAGGAGTGGATATGAAAAAAGTGACAAACACGCATCTAAACAGGCACATACAGTTTATGAGATATTTGCATTAAGAAATGTATTATCTCTGGGAGGGCATCAGTGTAAATGAAACATAAAGTGAGGAGAAGTGAAAGATCTGCTGCTTTAATTCTGTATGACCTTCATCCATCATAAAGGACCTTTACTTTAACCCTCTCCACCTACGCCATCCTTTAGTTATTGCTTGCTCCTCTTGTACTAAAAAAAACTCTAAATAAGGTTGTGAGGTCTTGAAATGTTGCAAAACAAGAGCAAGTGTCCTTTAATAACTGCAATTGCATGAAAAGAAATTCAGCATAACAGATGGTGGAGTCAGACCAGACACTGTGCAACTCCTACAAGGGTTATGGAGGTGACACATCTATTATATATCATAAGGACAGTATAAACTGCTTGTCTGTTTCTTCTGCTATGAACTGTCATACTGTAATTCCAGTATATAGATAGGATACACACAGTGTAGCTTAACTGAGCATTACAAACACACCGCATTTGAGTAACAAAAATTTTAACTTGTTAATTTAAAATTAGGTCTCTGTACACATACTGTATGTCTGAGTGCTGATGCTTGCTAAGGTGTTTGCGTTTACATGTGTGAGGATACTTGTTCACATTTCTCACCATTGTCCCTAGCTGTGGATGCCTCATCCAAGGCCATCTGTTCTGCAAGTTCGGACAGAGAGTCATCGACGGGCCGAGCGCTGCGTAGAGACATGGAGAGCCTCCGCTTGATGATCTTCATCCTGTCCATCTTCTCAGTCACACCACTGGGGCCCTCAGGCCTGAGGGGGAAGAAAAGCACCACCTTCATTATAATTATATAATCAAAAGTACTACCTGCAGCATGTTCACAGCTGTCATTATCACCATCGGCAACCACCACATCCATGCTACCCTGTTATTCTATCACTGTGCAGGTAAACTACTGCAGTGCAACCCATGCGCATTTTCTGCATTTCGTTAAGCTCCCAGAGATTCTGTTTGCTCATACAGCCTGTGCCCTCATTGTTATGTATCCCAAGAGCAAACATCGCAGAATAAAAGACAAAGAATGAGATGAAGAAACCCACAGAGGGGTAGAAGAAGAGAGAAAAAGAAATGTACAAACAAATAAAGTACAGAAAATAAAACCAAACTGCTGACAATGCAACTTCCCGGAGGTTTCAGACCAGAGCAGCTTTCCCAGATGAGCTGTGATTGACAAGCATTTCACTGGTGGTTCCATCAACAACACGGAATGAATTAATTAACTGAATAAATTGTGTATGAACTGCAGTCTAAAGTATTATCATATGACACATCGACACATCTACAGAAAATACTCCATTTAACCTGCTGTTCATATGATAAATAAACAGCTCTGATGGAAAGTTAGTTATAAATACCGCACAGTGTCTATGCATCTGTCCCATCCTTAAAATAAATTTGGTCAAAGGGAAATAGCGTTTTTACAGCAAAGTGCTCTACATATTCAGTGGTGAACCCACACTGTGTGTAGTTGTGCTCATATACCTCTTTGTAAGCCACCTTTCAAAGTTAGATATTGTTTAGGGCACCTCTCAGTAGATGTTTATTGTCTGGTTCATGAGTGTATGTACAGTAAATGTGCCTTTGCATGTGTGTAGTTCTGTGTGTGGAAGTCAATTTGTTATGTCTTCTACTCTCTGCCTTAATGGCCTGAAGGTAGGCACAGCCATGGCAGAGTAGTCCTGTCTCCCTTCCACTTCCTGCTCCTTCTATCAAACCCATAAGGGCTTGTGAGCTGGCACGCAAAAGTGCACACACATACACACACTCACACAGCGACACGCAGAAATACACATTGCCCCCACTGCTTTTCTCTTTGTGTCCAACTTTGGAGGCCTCTACAAAAGCCATTCATCCTTTCAAGCTCTACGGCTTTCAGGCCTATTAGAGACAACTAGTGCTCAGAGGGAATTCAAACATTAGCGCTGGGGACAACTGGCCTTTTTTCACCAGAAGATGTGCTTAGGACACTATCGATTGCCCACAACATTGCCTCTGCCAGTTTACATGAGATTCGTTAGATGTTGTTTACACCTTAGCTGCAAGCTTTTCGTTGAAGACAAATAAAAGCTGAAGAAGGGAACAAAAACAGAGCAAAAGGAAAGTAACTTGTTTATTTTGTATCATGCGCTACATGGATTATCAGTATGCAATAAATCCCCCCAATCCTCATTTGCATGCCTTCCCAGACTTCATTAGAAAAGGTGGCTGCTTGGACAAGAAGATTGGGTTCTCCTCAGGTAACCTTGGAGCGACTACCCATAAATTTTCTGGAATAAATGAGTCATATTAGGGGGAAACACTTGAGATATAATTTTCTGCCTATTACCCAGATAAATAAACGCCAGTGTTATCATTAACACAGACAGATATTGTTAGTATCCAGGCAAGCGCACACAGACACACAACAATAACCACTTTCCCAGTCTTCCTCTTATCTGGGTTGCATTAGCATGGACAGCAACAAAAATCTCAGCATCCAGTGGGTCATACAGAGAAACACTTCTGGGTATCTCTGTTCCAGTTTTATTATAGAATAACAAAATAAGGATAGTGTCTCTAATAGACTGTTAAACAAAATCAACGCATATCATTGATTATAAATATTTTGTTTTGCAGAAATAAAACGTACTTATCCTCCTTAAATTTTAAAGTTTGTTGTTTTTAAAGATGTTTTTCATGAAATTACAGATACAGACAGAATTTTTTGCAATTTAATGTGCATGTTTAACTCGTCTACTTTAGATTATGGTTGGCATTAAGATAATATTTGTGTATGTTTAAATACTCAATCATTTTTGTGTAATAAAGCTATAAAGCTAATGCTATACCACATTTTATTCTTAATGACAATATATGATGTTTTCAAATGTTTCGGAGCATGTAAGTGTACCGGTGATGGCCAAGGATGAAATGTCTTGACTGTGCACTGGATTTTGAGTCTTGCGTGGTGCAGATGGAGCTGCGAGTGTGAAGAAGTTGGCAGAGCCCCATCAGTGAATGAGATGGGACATGTGGCTCCAGGCTGCAGCATGTGCAGACGGGCACCTGGCAAACCACAAATAACTCTGATATGCATAACTCCCACTTAACGGAGGGACACACTCCAGACAAAGGATACACTCATTCTTCAGGACATTCAAAAGCATAACAAGCACTGCTGTTTTAGCTCTGAAAGCAATACAGAGCATAAACTCGTATGCATTAAGAGAAGGCCCGTATAATAAAACAACACAAGACATCAAAGATCAATGGGGTAATTGATATAAAGCAGGAAAAAGATAAAGCCTCTGACTTTCTACCACATTTTGCATATGTGTTTCCACATGCATGTGTGGGGTGGTTGCATGGATGTGCTAGCCCGGGGATGAGGTGAACTGAAAGGAGGAGAGAGGAAAGAAGAGGAACAGTCTGATTTATTCAAGACACACCATTTGGGTTGCTAGGTTACAGGCCCAGACTGGAACCGCAGTTTCTGTCTATGAGGTAAAGAGAAAGGGAAAAGCAAGAGAGCGAGGCAAAAAAAAAAGAAAAAAAGCTGAGAATTCAAAATTCGCATCTCTCAGTACTGACACCCAAACATGCCAGTGTCAGCTTCAGAAACTTCCCGCCAAACTTCTTGGGATGAGAGCATGACAGAGCGTCATTCAGCTGACTTGGCTCTAGGATTATGCCAATTATGCCTTCTTAAGATGCAAAGTAATGAATGGATCAAAGAGCCGATGCCTGTACAATGAACGTGTAATATACACACAAGCTAGCTGCATGTTTGATACATTCACAAAACACACATGCACACACACAGTATTTCAGCTGTTTGTGTGACCATGGTCTCCATTGTCTTCAGCCATACTGTCTTACATCCAGCACCTATTTTTCTTTTCTTTTCGTCAGAAATAAACAAGCGTTATTCTGAAATTCAATGACACATGAATCATACGCATGCATGCACACACATGCAATGTGGCAGAGTGGAACAGGCACTCTGTGCCACTCCAATGCCACAACATTGTTTTTTGCACAGCAGCCTGGGGATGCATGAGTAATGCACAAATCTGCCCAACTACAGAATCCTACACACATCCACCCAGACAATAGTCCCTTCTCATTATAAACCCAAGGGCTTCTTGTCTACGTCTTATCACTAAATCTGAATCTCCGGAGACAGATTAAGAGAATAATGCATGGAAAGAAGTTGAATGAACAACCAGAACGAGACTCCAAACAAATAAAACATATTGGAAGCAAGAAAGCAAAAGATCTGTAATGTCATAATGTGCCACAAGAGGAGAAGAGAGTGTGACTGTATGATTGTTGGCAGATCTGGCTCATGAGGATCAGAGAAAGTACAGAAAGATTAGTACATGTTCATTTCAGCCTTTGCAATGTGTCTGTTATCATTATCATGATATTAAAGCAAAAAGACTTTAGCTACATAAATGGCAAATAGAAAACTTTTAATCTTACTCATTTCTTCAGAAATAACAACATTATGATAACATTATGGTACAACAACATACAGAAGTAGATCCCAATAGCTCATTTGGGAACATTAGGAGAACACTACATTATAATACTGTCCTCTATGGAAAGTTGGCACAGTTGAACTTTCCAAGTTTTCAGCCAAAACGTTATCATTATGTAACAATAATAATAACAAAAAAGGATACACTGTTCTGGATAGAAACTTCATTATTCGGTTTTAAAAATGAACAACATTCAAGAAGATTCTTCCTACTATGTAACGAAGTGATTTCCTGTCAACACATCCCGACTTTGAAATAAAGAAACCTTTGCCAATAAAAAAGGAGAGTAGAAGGGTCAGGAAATCATGACTACAAATTAAAATACATATAAAGGATTATCACGGGATTATTATTGTTCCTGGATTATTAGTGTCGTTTTATTTTAGTCGGGGTGCATTGCAAGGGCAAAAGAAGTAACGGATGCGCGCTGTGTTCAATCTGGACATCCCACTTTGAGATGTCCATAAATTATTTAGCGCACAGTGATACTCCCAGCGCACTTTGAAGACATAACGTGGAGCCTTGCGATTGCCGGTGACGATAATTGTTCACCGTGTGCGGTAAGGGTTTATGGCGAACATCCACGAGGTTATCGACAGCACTGCAGGACCGCAGCACACTCTCACTGGACTGTCACATATGCGGACGAGATATCCCGTACAGTCTCGACGTGACTGCGGGCAGAGCGTACACAAGTGAGTAGCACAAAGCAGCCCCCACACAGCACCACGTACAGCAAACACGCCAAACATGCACGGCGGCGCTCCGGTTCGGGCCTGGCTGGGAGATTCCTCCACCTTCCAGGCCTTTTGCGCTTTCGGCCAGTTCCTCTCTCCCCGTATTTTCCTGACGCGAGTATCCGGTAGGAGGGGAATCCGGCAGGGCAAGAAAAGTTCAACATTCACCAAGCAAGCTCAGAAACTCTAAGGAAAGGGGGGACTGGGGTCATCGTTGACGCTATCCTGACCTTTAAGTTTCTATTTAAACGGCTTAGGGCGCCGAAATGATTCCAGACTTTAGGCTCTATTCCTCGAGGGACTTAGGTTTGGATTGGACTTTGATGCCCGTGTCGCCATTTATCGGCTTTATCTGCTACTGCGACTCAGTTTCCTGCAGTGATCTGTCCACAGCAGTTCCACATAGACAGACGCGCAATCTGACCCCGGTCACGCCAACTTATAAACCGCATCTTTGTTTAACGACTCGAAAAATAAGTCCACCTGGAACGTCAGGTGATAGGACATCCGTGGTTGGGTATCGATGGTGGTTATTACACAGTCACAACGACGACACGAATATAAACAAACAACAACAACAACAAAAACCCACTGCCACTGACCTGCTAGTGTTTCTGCTGCAGGAGACTATTGTTCCACTTCTGTATGGTAATCCAGGCAGCACGCTGGGATGAAGCCACTGCGACAAGTTCCTCCAACTACTTTGCTGCAAAAAAATACACCAGATCGCCTCCAAACCTTCAAATAATTTGCATCGGAGCGCCGTACGGTGTGTCGCAGTGTCCAGTCGCCTGGACGGCTACATAGCTGATCCGCTGAACTTCATTTTCCGCGTTAACTTTCGCTCACAAACTGCACCGTCCCGTCCGGTGATGATCAGCCATATCGCTGCTGCTGCTGCTGTGTAGATCCCAAGTGGGAGCAGTAGCGTGATCCCGGAAAACACCGCAAGGGGTGTGCGTGTGTGAGAGACACTGTGAACGTGTGCGTATCGGAGCCTTTTAACATCCACCCCCCAAAACCACCAAGTCTTAATAGTGTCTTTCTCGGGAAAAGGGGGGAGGTCAGAGAGATTAATTTGGGGTAGCACCGTCACCGGGGAAATTAGCTTTCATTATCCAAGCCCCGTTCCCATCTAAATATTCACCTCAGAGAAAATTCCTAGTGAATAATGCATGGATATTATGGAAATTCAGCAGAATGATCCACCCCTGCATAGTTGGAATCCACATCAAGGGAAATACTGCCAACTTTCGCTTGCCAGCATCAAACAAACACTTCTGAAGTTCCGTAATTGTGAAGGCTAAATTAATCATATAACCTTCACATCAGACTGGTTTTATATTGGCAGGTTTTATTGTTGTTGGGGGTTTTTTATGTGTGTGTGGAAGGGTTTAATAACACTCTTAAAAGCCCCGTTAGATACAGTAATAACCTTATTAACATTATCAACTTTATTCTCCTTTTAAGGTGGCTACTATAGAACATACTTTTGAAGACAATTATTAAAAGAAAAGAAGATACTTTATTACAGGTGATCCCTTTGTTTTTCAAGGGGATCACCTGGATTCCCCACCAATTGCGTGGGAAATCATAGATGACACAGCAAACGGTTGATGGGGATAACGCTGCCTGCTGAACTTCATCGCCACCACGTGGCTAAAGCACATAAAAGCAAGAAGCAGAAGTCTGCATTCACGTATAAGAAAAATTCATTCAATGGGGCAAATTCTACAGGGACTGTTTAAAGCAGTCCCTGTACGCTTAGCGTAGGAGAAAAATATTGTGTCTGGCTGTTAAACTGCACCAGATTATTGCCTAAACTCTGTGCAACTTATTACAACAAAACAAGCAACTACAGCTTAGAGTACATTTTGAAATAAAATTAAGTAATAAACACATTTGAGTATGAAGTTAGGCCGCATTAAAAAAGTACACAAATCATAATAATGATCAAGTAATATAATTCCAGATATGCCATAGAATCCATAGAATTCCCAAATCATGCACGTTCTATCCTGTAAATGTCATCTGCCATAAAAATGCCCCAAACAAATATAGAGAGAGAGAGCAGAAGTAAATGGTTGTTACATATTTTACTCTTTATAATAAATATGATCTCATATGACAACCATCTTCCTTTTATTTTCCAGCTGCTTCCTTTAGGGCCCCCCCCACATATCATCTGCCTCCTTCTCACTCTATCACTAGCATCCCTGTCATTCACACTAACCCGCTGCATGCCCTCTTTCACTACATCCACAAAGGTCTTTCTCTTCCTCCCGCCTGGAAGCTCCATCTTCAACATTCTTTGCTCAACAAATCCACTCTCCCTCCTCTGAACAAACTATCTCAGGCTCACCACACTTATATACTAATAAATCTCACCAATGCTACAGCATAATACAATAAATGTCCAAAACACTCTTGAACAGACAGAAGAGTACAATCTCATTAGCCCCACATCATCATATGATAATTTTTTTTAATAAAGCAGAAATGATAGCCATGCATTCAAAAACACTGTATAATAAATGAATAAATGCATAATAGTATATTTTAAAGAGAAATCACAGCTTGTGTTAGAGAATGAATATATACTCATAATTAAATATAAACTGTGATAATTGATCTTGTTATCTAAAGTGTAATATAGTGAATTAAAAGATGGCCTGAGACTACATTTGTTTTATAACTAATCAGTAAAATGTGGATAATACAAAAGTTTCCAGAATCAAAATATCTCAGGTATTGATTTTGTTTGCATCTGTCTCTGTAACCTCCCATCTTTGCAGATTACTTATGCTGGGCTCAGAGACATTATGGAATAGATGTGTAATACTTAAAAACTGATGGAATTAAATCTATGAATTTCATATTACCAAACGTGTTAGATTAAAAATGGGGGGAAAGATTTTGACTTTGAATTTAATTTAACTGGTTATTAGTATAATTGTAGTTGTTATGTTCCAGTAATAATTAAAATTAAAGTGAAGTTAGATCTTGCTTTAAAATAACTGTCCAACAAATACACAGCGGGCATTTAAAGGTTTAAATGCGGCTGTTGTTTAGCGAGACGCACTTCTACCAGGAGTTTGACACATATAGGTTATATACTCTTATATACACATATATATATGTGTGTGTAGTTCAGTAGTTCAGCAAAACTTAGTGGAAAAGTAGAAAATAATTTAAAATGAATACAGTAAATACAAGCTCTTGTTGTTCGGCTGCACGCCATTGGAGGCCGCTATGGATTTTACCGAGGCCTCCGAAACGACGACCTGCTGCACCATGACTCTTTGGCGTGTCCGTCCTGTTGTTAGGCAGGTTGTCAGGGGCAGCGCATCTGTTAGCTAAAGGGGGATTAGGGTACTTCAGTTAATGATGAACTATATATTAAACAAAGTACACGGCTGTGGGCATACTTGCTTTTTTGCACGAAGCTGTCTGACTTATTTGGCTGAAAGCGGCAGAGACGACAAGGTTTATTTTTCTCGAAACAGTCAGAGGTTTGCCGCCGAGTTTGCTACATAGGTAGCTAGCTGGATGAGGTTTAATAACGTCGAGCCATCAGACAAACCAAACTCGGTTGACGTTTGCAATAACTTTACACAATAATTATTTATATACAGCTTTCAGTTGGTGCAATAACAATTATAATAACAACATGGAAGCCGCTCATGAATATCTAAAAGAGCAGAACGAGTTTGACGACGGTGACGAACCGTCATCTTTACCATACAATACCCCGTTTCGCTCCACTCGTCTACACATCCAGAGGAGTAATGTCTGCTCTCGGGCTTATTTCGTCGTGGTCATGGTCTTCTTTCATGTTTATATCCTAAATGTTATCGCCCTGCTGCTCTACGTGCACTACAACAACGGGCCTGGGGATCTTGCGAGTGGAGACGGAGGGTCCTCGGCTGCTGACAGCGATAATGGGAAGAGTCTGCCCCAGCCTGCCCCGTCGTCCAGAGAGCTGCATGTGGAGGACTACAGTCAAAGCTTCAGTCTCCCTCGCATTGAGGGTATACGGGTAAGAAACAGGCACAATATCGGTATGATAGTGTGACATATGGACTGAAAAGTTAATTGCTCCCATATATATTACTTACTCTAAAGTTAGATCAGTATTTTTTTTCTAGTTAAAACAGCTTCAACTGCATTTGGCCAACATGAAGAATTTAATGTACTAGCTAAGTACATTGTGAGCGATGAAAAACCATTGTGTGTGTACACACACTAGGCCAATAAAACTAATTCTGATTATGTCTTTTGTGCATCTGCAGGTTGGACATGTTCAGAGGGTGTCCCTTGTCCCAGACAAAACACACGAAATGAAGACGCTTAGTCTGAAACCATTGCTGTTTGGTAAGCCATGCAAATAAAGACCAGGTATAAAGACATTAAAAAAATACTGTAAATTTTCTATTTAACATCTTTTATTTCTTTGAACTACTCTGCCTGAGTGGCATGGTGCTGATATTGATTGAGCACTGTAGTAGACACCATCTTACTGTCTGCTAATTTTTCCATAACCAATAGTTTGGATATGATTTGGAAAAAAACCCCAACAAAACAACAAATGAAACAAGAAAAGGTTTATTTACAGGTTTATGATTTAATTCTAAACATTATACCCTAACCATAGCTGTTTAGTGCTTGTTTCAGTTCAAGTCAGCTATTCATCTTTTTCTAATTGAACATGTAATCCTAGTTTCTGCATCGGTACTGTTTCCACTTGCGTGCGGCTGCCATCAGGTTCTTGTCTTGCTTCTGCCAGGTGAAAGCTTTGTTGACCACCAGGCGCTCCCCATGCACTGTCCCCGTCACGAGAAAGGTGCCGCCTCGTGGGTGTTGGCGTGTCATGTTCCTCACGCAGGTGGCATCTCTCTCCAGCCATAGCTCGATACCCGAGCGCAGCTGACCACCTAACAAGGGTCCCTGCTTCAGGACGTCCAGTTTACCAGCCAATGAGAACTGAGATAGACTGACTGGGCTGTATCTGAGCCTTGTCAGTCGCAGTTTCACGACTTGGAAGATGGCAGATAAGCACAAGTCCTTAGTCACATTTACTGTTCATCCAACCCTTCGTGTGTGATAATTATAAAATCAAAAAATATATATTGGTACTCACCAAAATCACTCCTACAAAAAGTCTCAAGTAAATCTTTTGATGAGGAGGCCTCCTCCAGCTCACAGTCCCGACAGCTCGCCTGTGGTTCTGAAATAGTTAAACCACCAATTGAATCACTTGTTGAATAAAGTCAGTGTCAGCAGGTGTGTCTGCGTAGCCAGTTTCTCACCTCTGCGCCTCGCTGTGTCAGCGGTGGTATTAGTGATGGAGGAGATACACATGAGATGGTCCGCGGGATATTGGTTGCACCGCAGAATTTTGGGCCATGGGTAGCCATAGCAACTCATGATCGGTGCGCAGCTGTCCCGTACCGATTCACACAAGCTCCTACAGGGTGAGATAAATCTGATGAAGAAGAGATGAAGAGGGAAGATGGGCAGCAATTAGTAGATGAAGGGGCTGAAATCAATACCACAGTGCTGGACAACACAACACTTAATTAGAAGAGATTTTGGTCCTTGTTATTTTGTTCTTTACACTTGAGACTGCTGATGTGATAAAGAGGAGCATTAGTCTTTTTTGGTGGCCTGGATTCTCTGTGAAACCAGGGCTTTTCCGCTGAGACTGCTGCACAGTTTGCATAGTTGTCAAAAACGTTATGCCTTGATGACTGTGCTCCTAAATAACATTTTTTATTAACCTAGCATTTTGTAATTTTTATTTCTGTTAATAAGTTTGGAGCTACTTGTGGTTATCTTCTGCCTTCAGCGATCATGACTCCTGCAATATTACAATATCCAGTCCATTTCTAAACAAAAACATGGGATATAATGACGAAAAAATAACGGTTCCTATAAAAATTCAGATTACTGTGAAAAAAAAAAAATTCCAGTATAACAGATATATGAAAACTTACCTGTCAAGGCAGATGGGAGCAAAGAGTGAGCAGAGGAAGATGCGGGCATCAGGGTGGCATTCTCTGGCAAGGAGTGGCAACCAGCTGGCGCTCTGTTGTACAGCCTCAGCAGGAGTCTCGTGGCCCAGCAAGTTGGGCATCCTCATGGTGTTATAGCCAATGTTTTGGCACAGCGCCATGCCCAGTGGGATAGAGACACAGCGAGAGGAGCTGCTGGGTTCCCATAGTTCGTCTTCACTGATAGAAAGTGTGGACTTCAAGTTACTAATACCAGGCTCTCCTAGAACTTTGCTATCCCCTCCTGGAAAAACTCTTGGTTTAGAAACACTGGTATCCCCAAATCCAATTTCACTGTTGTCCACAATACTTGCCCTGTGTCCCATGTTCTTTACTCCAGATCGAACCTTACCCTCTGCCCTCACTCGTTCCTCCAGCCTTGGACTTACTCTCCCGGGACTCAGCGCTAATAGACTAATAGGCCCAGCAAGCAGAAGGATGAATAGCAGGGAGGATGAATGGGGGGACATTCTGGATATTTAATGAGGACAAAGCTCTTCAGCTCAGAAAGAAAAAAGTAGGAGAAATCCTCAAGTGTCTCTTTTGAGTAATTGATGGTCGCTGTGTGAAAGTGATGAAGAGGATGGCCAAATAGGTGTATTTATAGTGGGTGGTGAGCAGATCTGCATAGGAAGGGGGTAAGGGGTGGTGTAGAGAACAGTTAGGAAAAGGAGACGGGTGCATATTAAAATGTCAAGAGAGACATGGATGCACTTGTATGGCTCAGCAGATGTAAGTGTGTAATATAGAGCCAGGTTAATCATTTGGAGTTTGCATACATTAAAGCAGATGTAGACCCTGATCGTAGTGAAACTTGTCACTTCTTTCCAATTCTTATTTTCATTCACCCCTCACTTAACTACCTTGTTTCGCTCTATCTTTGTTTATGCATCATTCTTATTTCTCATTAGAAACTTATATTGTTGTTAATAGTAAATAGATTGTTACTGCCCACAGGATGAGGTAACATTCCACAAAGAAAAGTTCAAGAGAAGTTCATCAGAAATTCTCCTGAAATGACAGAACATCTGAGACCTATGTGCAGATTGTAAAGTGCACGCTTTTGCATCGTGTATAAACATTTGCGTAGGATGCAAATAAAATTGGCGTTGTCCTGCTGTGCAGCCGTGGCCTGATTCCTGTTCAGACAAGTAGGTCACTTCCTTTCCGGGGGAGAAAGAGAGACAGCGGTGGGAGGGAGAAGAGGAAGCCTCAGTACCCCTTCATTCATATCAGTTGTCACGATTAATGAGGCTTGACTGGAGTGGGGATTAACCAAGGGTGCAGTGTAAAAAGCACGGGTAACAAACAAGGCCCCTACTGTACAAGCAGCAGACCTGCCGGAAGCCTTTTATTAGGATGAAAAATGACCGAGAGACATGGATGAGTTATAATAAATCATGTTTTTAATCTTTGCCTTTATACTGTATCTAATTCTAGAATACTTTGTTTTTTTGTTGGTGTAACAACAAAAACTCTGTACTTGGACTTATAGTGTAAAAGTTAATCACTGAGGAAACCTTGAATTTCAGATCTGCTAGATCAGCTATCATCATTCTTTTCATTCTCATTCAGTCATTGTTAGAATTACTTTTTCATTTCTTTCTTTTTCACTGGGAATTTTTAAATTCCCCATAAAATTTGTAATGGGCAAACAAATGGCTTTGTGCATTAGATAATGTGAACTAAACTGGTATTTCATGTAGAATGAAGTCACATGTGCCAAAGACTCCAATGGATCATAACACCTGCTACTACTGTCTTTATGTTCCTGGTAGAGATCCCCGGCTTCCTGTCTGAGGAGGAGTGCCGTGTGGTGGTGCAGCTGGCTCAGCTCAAGGGCTTAATGGACAGCCAGGCAACAGCATCCAGCCAGGGACAAGAGGAGTCAAACCAGCCACTGCTTTCTCTCAGCACAGAAGAGGTCTTTAGTCTATTGGACTTGAACCAAGACGGGCTGCTTCAGAAGCAGGAGGTGATGAGAGAAAAACACTGTGCATCTGCAGTTGGAGGAGGAAAATTGATTTCCAGAAAAAGTCCTTTTCTATGTAATGTAAAATTAGATTGAATGTCAGAACATGTTTTGCTTTCTGCTGAGATGAGAAAAACACTCTGGTCTTTCCTCTAGATTGTGAGTCATTCACATTCTCAAGATGGAACTTGGTTGAGTCCTGATAATCTACGGCAGATACTAACCGGTCTGGATTCCTGCCCAACAGGTCTGTGCTCATGTAGTTCAGAGACACATCTCTGAATTTCTTCTTTCCTGAGTGACTCTATTTAGAAAAGCATAATTGTAAATTAATTGTAACTAAAATTAATTTGGAAGACCCTTTTTTAAGCCTTATCAATTCATATTATCTAATCCTGCTTTTCTTTTGTTAGCTAGTCAAAATCGGTCTCCATCTGCTTTCAGCAAACTTGTTACGTACTCAGTAAAGAAGTGCAAGTCAAATTCAAGTGTGTAACTAATAACTCCACTAGACTAGTCTCCTTCAGTTATGTGTGAGTGCTTCTGCGGTGGCTGTGTACTGGTAAGAGTAGAGTTAACTGCTCACTGGTGGCTGTGATTGCGTGTGAGTCTGTGAGTGGCAAAGCAGGAAGAAGAGTGACACTGTTTTGACCTGATAACATTGTGCCAGGCGTTCTATGTATCCCAGTCCGGATGTGCCTCATCCCATCTCATTAAAAACTGATTATTCTCCAACCCCTTTTCTTAATTTTCCCCCGGATACCCTGTATCCCCCCACCTCCACACTTTTTGGTTAACCAGCCCACCCCCTCTTCCCTAGCCATCTCTCCTCTGGCACCCTAGAGCTATTGTTGCGGCTGGGACGCTGTCTCCCAGGGGAACTGATGGGGACAATCATTTTGCTGAGAGTAAAAGCATATTTTTACAGACAAAAACGGAAGGAGTGGAAGAAAAGAAAAAATGGAGGCTGTTATAGCTTACTGTTTCCTCTAGTAGAATTCAAAATAAATCATACTGAAACTGAAATCATGATACTGCTTAACTGAACCACTTTTTTCTTCTTACTTATGTGTATGTCTGACAGGGATGCTGACATTGGGTGATTTTAGACATGTTTATGATGTATCCCAGCATCCAGCACAAGAGAAAAGTAGAAAGCTTCATAGTCAGTTCAAACAAAGGAGCAAGCATACCTGGCTTTTCCAAGGCCCAGGATCTCACCATGTGCTGCGCACACTCAGGAACAGGTCGCTGTGCATACACACACACACACACACACACAGACCCACTTTATTGTAGAATTACTCACCTATACTCCTGTAACTGAAATCTTAATATGTGTTATAGTTATAATTATTTATTTTTTTTTATTTTTTTTTACACAGAGTAACCAGTCTGACACGTCTGCCCTCTGCATTAGTTGAATTGAGCGAACCACTGCAGGTCATTCGCTATGAACACGGAGACTTTAGTAATTCGCACTATGATAGCAGCCCTTCCAGCTCAGAGACAACTTGTGCGCATACACGATTGGCAGGAAACACATCTGCTCTCACGGAGGTCCCTTGCCGGTATGTATCTATTCTATTGTAACAACATACTTTTAAAATGCACTTTTATTAACAGGTCGTTGTCAGACAGTTTCATGGTATTTGTGTAACAGAACAATATCTCTTTTCATAGAGGGGAACTCCCTTTTTTTCATTGTTTGCGTCTTTGTTTATTGTTTCCTTTCTTATTTTATTCCAGGTATCTCACAGTTTTATTCTACCTCACCTCTGTAGAAGAAGGTGGTGAAGCCACCTTTCCTGTGGCAGACAATCGCACCTATGAAGAGCAGGTGAGTAGGCCTTCATATTGTACCTTACTTTTTCCACTGTGTACATCTGCTTCTGATAATTTAGAGAGATGATGAGCCATGGCAAGAAATCTGACACTTAATAGATTAGACAGAAGCTGTTTAGAGTCTTTTATTTTCATGTCCTAGGCACTTGTCCAGGATGGAGTTGATTTAACAGACACCCAGGAGACATGTAGTAGAGGGAATCTGAGAATTAAACCTACTGCTGGGACAGTTCTCCTGTGGTACAACCATCTCTCTGATGGTAGAGGTAAGAAGAAAATAGAAGATTTTAGCTACATTTATTGCACACACACAGCCAGTAAGCAGTCCAGTATGCTGATTTTATCTGTCTGCTATTTAATAGTTTCATTTCAGTCTTATTGAATTGTGACAAAATAATCTCTGCACATCTGAATGAGTGGCAGGAAAATTCTTTGTAAAGCACAATAGCTCATTTACTACTGAAACATTTCAAGAACAGGATCACAAATCATTCAGTGTGACATTAGACAGCATTCATGTAACCTTAAAGCTCGCCACAGCCATGACACAAATAACTTATAACTCTTAACAGCATATTGTATGATTAAAAAAGTTATGGTAAAAAGAAAATGTGTCCTCTTTTAATTCTAAGGTTTTACAGTCCAAAATCTTCAGTCTTAATTAACTGCAACCTCAGATGAACATGATCACATGACATTTTACACAGTTCTTATTTATTTAAAAACACTTACCCAAGCAGCAGAATCAGTGTATGAAAAACATATACCCAATGATTAAAAAGCTTGTATAACCACCTTCAGCAGCAGTCGCGTGAGGTCAGTTTTCTGTATGAGTCTGTGACTTTATCTGTCTCTGTGGAAGATATTTTGGCTCTTGCTTCTTTAAAGCTTTGCTTTATTTATTTGACGTTTGCAGTTATCCATTTATGCACAGCTCTCTTACGTTTCTGCCACAAAATCTGTCAGGTTGAGGTCCGTATTGTAGCTGGGCCATTGCAGCACTTTTACTCATTTCTTTTTCAACTATCCTGTTATTGATTTGCTGCTGTGGTTGGGATCATCATGGACAAACGGAAAAATCTGTGATTGATCAATATTTTCGTACCTGAATTTGTTCTTTATGAACAAATTTAGAAGTCCTTCTGACCATATGTACGTGAAGCCTGCATTTTGTCTACAAATGCAGGCTTCTCTCTTACCCTATGATCGTCTCCGCTTTCTCTGTTTCACCTGGAGGGGAACGTGTTTCCTTTCATAGAAAAATTGGGGCAGGGCCGTATGCAGATAGTATGAAAATGGTTTGGAAATTCCACAAACTGTTCCCACTATGGTAAGCATGTTTCATAAATCAGACGGCGACTTTAAGCGGGAACTAATTTTTTGTGCAGGGTAGGAACAATTACATATATTAGTAAACGAGGCCAATAGTCCTTTTACATGACCCAGTTTTGGATGAGCTTTAGCTGTCAGGTAGAATGGTTCAAATTTGGCTCTAGAATACTTTGACATACAAAGGAGTTCGAGGTTAACTCAATAATGACTCCAAGGTCCCCAGGCTGTAAAACAAGCCCCGATTATTATCCCTCCACCACCATGCTTGGCAGATGACATGAGGTGTTTTTGCTGATAAGCTGTATTTAAATTTCCCCAAACGTTCCAGTATTTTTGTGTGCTGTTCAGATATAAAATAGAGGATCTCTCTTGGAAACACTTCCATACAAGCCACACTTATTCAGTCTTTTTTCTAACATTGTCATGAACGTCAATGTTTTACATGATAGCTAAGGCCTTTAGAATCTGAAATGTAGTTGATGGGAGTTTTGTGGTTTTTCTAATTACTGTGGAGTCTGACCTAAGGGTTAAATTGCTTTGATGTCTTTGATGTCCTGGGAAGACTGTTTCAAATGTTTTCCACTTGTGATGCAGAATGATGGATTGGCTTGGAAATGCTCCATAAATCTCGCTGCCATTGCTGATGTCTTTCTTCTTTGGTGTTTTTTTAACACAGCTGAATTCTCCAGACCAGCATTTTGCCAAAACATCTGCTTTTATGGAGTTTCTCACACTCGCTGATGAACAATTAATCAACTGAATTTGATTAGCAACAATAAGCTGCTGCCGCTGCCTACCATCTTAATTCCTATAGAAGTAGTAAGTGCACTGCGTCTGCATTTTGGCTTAACATTTGTTAAAAATAACAAACTAGTAATGACAGTGCAATGTGTCATTGTTCATCTAAAGTTGCATTTACTTAATTTAATGACCTTTTAATGTCTTGATATACGAAACCTTAGAATTGAAAAGGGTGTACTTTATATTTTAACATGATCAACTTCTGGTAAATGTCCAGCACAGTGCAGCAAACATCAAATCTGTAAGAATTTCAGTTGTACCTCTAAAGGTTCATCAGGCTTGTTGTTGGTATTTGTCAAGACTTCAGTAACTGCTAAACCTTTTCCTTCTTCTTAAACGCTGGTTCTCTCCTGGCTTCCACAGGTTGGATGGGTGAGTTAGATGAGTATTCCCTTCATGGCGACTGTCCAATCAGACGTGGAGTGAAGTGGGTGGCCAACAGCTGGGTAAATGTGGACCCAGATTACCAGCAACAAGCCCGCTACCAGAGAGTAGTTGCTCAAAGGCATCAAGCTAAATCAGCAATGGATTATCACTCTCTCTCACACAGCGACCTCCACCAGGATCTATAGCTTGCTGTTTTTATTGAGAAAAGTCATTCTAATTTTAAAACTGGTTCAGTTTTGCGTCATTACAGCCAGTGAGTTGTGACAGATCTTTTTTTTTTTTGTTTGCTTGTTTTAACATTACCAGATGTTGTAGTCAGATTGAGAATTGCACATAACAGCACTACATATCTCTGTCTTGCACGTTTAGTGAATTTTATTAGGGAGTTTAATTTGCAGTTGCGCAGACATATTTATATAGCACAGTTAACAAGTCCAAATAAATGTAACAGAGGTAATGCCATTACTTATGAAAATCAATCCTTACAAATGTAGATTATTAGGTCGATTATATATGGGCTCCATGTGTGAACAGGAAAAGATGCAGTCATGTTTAAGAGATAAGTCTGCTTACCTCCCTTCCTTTTAGGTTTACTACGCTGCTCCTCGTCTTGCAGGTCTGTCTTTTATTGTTATGGAATTCAAGCCTTTTGTTATAAGCCATATTCATCATATACATAAGTGAATGTGTTCCTGAGGGAAATTCCTATGAACTCTTGTATGTCTGTTTTGTTAATCAGTTTTCCTTACAGTGAAAATGAGGTTTCATCATGATGTGTCATTTAATAAGGCAACTGCAGGAATCTTGTACACTGTATGGAATGATCACTTGTCACACTGACTGTCCAAGGCCAGTTTTTCAGGAGTAATTTAAATTAGATTTTCTAGTATTTCAACTTGTGTGTTTTTATTATCACAACTCAAAGCGTGTTTAATTGTATGAGACTATTTATTTCAGTGTTATTTATTGTCACCGTCTGGTGATTTAAGTTAAATGAATGCATATTTATAAAAGGATGTTGCGGTGGATCTGTGTTTTATTGTATTTGATATGTCATTAAATACAGTATACAAAACAATGGTACAAAAATATTAGTGGTGTTGTGTAACTGCTCACATGTTATCTATAGAATCACCACTAGATGTCGTCCAACATCAAGTACAGTTATTTCTGTGACTTGAATATGAGGTAGTTGTGATGTACGCGGGGAACTTATCGAAACTCATGGCGTCAGCGCACATGCGTTACTGACGTTGGGAGATGGAGGTTTCACATTCTTGGCAGACCGGTGCTGTACGTGTCTCATAAAACTCAAATCGAAACTAACTGAAAACCAGCAAGCCTCTTGCCTAAAACAGCAGCAATCTTCAGTCTTTATTGAAAGCTGTCGTGCATTGAAAATGCTGCTCCTATGAATTAAAGATCAGATAAATAAAAAAATACATTTAAAAAAATCTCTATTTATGTTTGGGGCGTCTTAAGATCTTTGTAAGAAGATCCGTAACTATGCAGACAGACCTCTGACAGTGACAGTGAACGATAATCTGCAGACGATTAGATAAAACTAAATTTCTATTAAAATCTGTAAATGCGTAGGTTACCTCTGAGTGTGCATACACCTGACAATTCTAGCGTTTTGATTGGCGTGCTGTAAACACACACAGCTCGGTTGGACCTCGGTACCACGTAAAACGTTTTTACGTTCGTTTATTTATTTTTCTACACTGTCGTGGAGGATCTCCAAACGCTTGTGGAGACGCATCCATGGAGTGACTTCTGTAGCCCTCAATCCGGACTCACAGGCTCGGGCTGACATACCGTAGTAATGCTGTGCTGCTGATGCTGTGCACACCGCACTGTGCTCTCCTCGGCCAATCACGTCAGCTGGCGGCGGGAGGAGGCGGGGGAAGCGTCGGTCACAGCTAACGGACCGCGGAGCAGAACACATTCTTCGTCCGTCGAATTGCGGCATACTGTTCGGGATAATGGACTTGTAACTGGGCGATTTAAACACAAAAATCATTACCCTAAGGCGCAGTATAATTTTCATTTAGCTCTTATCCATGAGATTCTTCAGGCTTACCTTCAAGTGCTTCGTGGACTGCTTTTGAATCTCCTCCTGTCAACGGCTGAACTGACCGCGGCGCTTTGTGAAATTTTCCATCTCTTGGCTGAGCTGAGGGGTTCCAACGTGAGATAATTGAGAAAAAAACTGAGATTT
>VUQR01011303.1:22126-44253 GCA_015108515.1 Hemichromis elongatus
TGGTGCATGAGAAAAAAAAAAAAAAAAGCTTTGTAAGTAGTAGGGGAGCTTGAGATGTACCTTGAGGCGGCTCTATGCTGTGTTGTACCGCAGCACACTAATCAGTCTGTCTGTGAGACAGCGACACAGAGAATGAACATCGGGGGAGGGCGCAGTGATGACAGTATAACTGCAACTGGATGTGGGCAGTTTGCAAAAACAAATCTCATGAATGTGTATATTAAGATGCATTACGCTTCTGTTACCGCTGGGGGGGAAAGTACGTAATAACTGGCCAAGGTTGCATTGACTATTTTAATGAATGGAAAGCGTGCAGCATCTCTTTCTCTCTACTCAGCACAAGTGTGGTCTAAGAGTCCCCAGTGCTGACGTGTGATGTGAAGATCTGAAACTGTACATTTGCCAGATGATGTGCTGTATTATTAGTGTGGATGCTCATTAAGCATCCACAGTATTGTTCTTCTTTTCTTTATTATTATTTTTATATATTCCGTACGTTTTTCGCCGTCTATCTCCTCCGACACCGTTCGACGTAGAGAGACCGTTCAAACACCTCTTCTTTTGGACATGACTGCTTCTACTTTTCTTTAAGTTTTATATTTTTTTACGTTATTCCACTTTTTTCAACGAAAATTTTACCATGTATTTCAATGGGAGAGTCACGGGGCTGGGATTGGCTGGTCGCTACAATGGTCACCCAATCCCAGCGCACGTGCTCCGGGGATGTGGGCGGGGCTTAGCGCCGGAATTCCTTTGATCTTAAAATCGTTCAGCTCCGAGCATCCACGCTGCAGTTTCTTGAGAAAAAGCATTCTCTAGTTTTATGCTGTTGTTATATTAATACCTTTTAGAAATGTCCATATTGTGTTGTTGCAAGCTCAGTCAAGGGGGAGACAGAGGTATCGTTCGGTCTTGCCGTTTATTTGTGTTTAATAAAAACAGTGCCCCTAGCTCAACAGCTAAGCGCAGCTTTAGCATAACCACAACAACAAAAGCGCGGCGCCTGGTAACCATGGCAACATAACACTGCCGCCTTAAACACAGAACACAGCTGTAAAAAACCCCAAACAGCCCTGACCCCTCTACAATATCTTTGTTCTTGTTTAATTTTTGACTCAACCCTGTTCTTCTGTCTAGGTGAAATCAGTGTTCCCCAGCTAGACACCGGGACACTGTCTGAGGAGGAGGGCAGCGCATCAGTTCGCCCTCTGGTGCCTGTGCCTGGGGTGGGCTCAGGGTGCGATGACGGTGGAGGGGGCGGCCCAATGCAGACCCAGGACGATCCTGCGGCCGGGACTGGGAATGGGTCTGTGACAGTACCAGCAGCAGAGAGAGAAACCTGGACCAGACAAATGGACTTCATCATGTCCTGTGTGGGTTTTGCTGTTGGCTTGGGCAACGTGTGGCGTTTCCCTTACCTGTGCTACAAAAATGGAGGAGGTGAGCTTCCAGAGCACTGTGTAGATGTTCCATGAGTACATCTACACAGTAGTAATTCGCAATTCTAAAATAGTAGTAGTAGATGTCTCTGTTGGACTGGCACCCTGGATAGATGGATTATTGGATTATTTAAAATAACCTGGAAGATCCTTCACTTCACACCCCTGGTGTCATCCGCAAAAGTTGTACCAAAATTATACTGTGATAATTGCCCTTCTATAACAAAATAAGGTGGCTCAACTATCAGCGCTGAGTGTAACAGTGCAGGTGAAAAAGTCCATAATTTAGCCACAAAACCCCAATGGGATTGCCGTTCTGACCTCTTTATAAATATTTTAAAAAACTATGAATTCAGTATTCAGCAACAAGAAATTCAACAATTTCCATGGTGAAATAATTAAAATATTTATCTGTGTATAAAATATTATTTAATGCAAAAAAGATTACGAGTTACATTTAGCTTGGTATTTAAAACAGAGATTCTGAGGCAAACAACGTTTCTAAGTCACCTTTTAAGTATGATTCTCTAACTAAATGATCATTCAGCAGTTAAAATAAACTCAGACAGGCAGAAGGACAACCATGAAAGTCAATGTGATGAGATAAAGTTAGACAAAGCAGGGCCTGCGTGGCTGTGAACACGTAGCTCAAAAGCTGTGCCCTATCATGTGATATCACCATATTTATTATAGCTGCCTGTTGCTTCATAGACAGAATTAGGCCAAGCTGCTCTACAATCTTTCTCTTCCTTATGTTGGCATATGATGTTATTTGAGCTGTTCCAAGTCCTCCTTTCATCTGTGCCAACTTTGTTTCCTCGTTACCTGACCTGACTGCGGTTTTTGGCCTACACTTGTCCCTTATCTCTCTTATCTCTGCCCTACCCACTTTTCAGTTTATTATGAGGTGTTTAGTTGAAGTACAACTAAATGGTTGACTGTGTGCCTTAGTCCAGCCCCCCTTGTCTTCCGTCTATGTGTCTTGTGACGAGTGGCTCTGATACCCACCTTCTGGTATCATATAACAATGCCCTGCCTCACACAGTCCACCCCCCTGTGTTCCTGGCCAGCACTCATGAGACAAACAAAGGTGCTCTCTCCCACCCGCCTGCTGATAAGGAGGCATATGGATATGTCACACAATAACCGTCCTGTGACTGCGCCCCGTCCTTTCCCTCAGCGTCAGCACAGTCACATCCGCTATAGTACTTCACTTTCCACCTTTGACCAACCCAGGGTACACAGATACAAAGTATCAGATAAGAGCTGAGGCTTTCAGTGAGCACTGCTTGTTGGTGAAACAAGGACACGATCCTCTACAGGTGAATAGACTGCACTGTGAAAGCACAAAATTATTTCCCCGACAATCTCATCTTTTTATTTGCAACCCAGCTGTTAGGCCTGATGTGTCCGGTTTAGCTACGATTAGAGAGGATTTACTTAAGCCTATTAAAGATGCAGTTGCGAGATGATTTGGCCAATTTGTTCGGGTATGTCAGCACAAGATTTTCTCCTCACTCCATTCAGTCCTCCTATTGCATCTTTCTCCCCTTCTCTCTCTTTTCCTCTCTCTGCATCTCTCTCAGTCTCCCACCCCTTTCTCTCATAGACTCTCGCTCACGAATGTTTCCTTATATGGCTACGGCCCTCTCCTCTCAGAGAATGACATAAAGAAAAATGAAGCGGATGAGAGAGAAATTGTAAAGCACTTGCAGAGCGAACCAGGTCAATGCCTTCTTGTGTCATTTTTGTTATTTGCTGAACCTCTGACACGCTATTGTCCCAATTTTTTTGCCAGCCTCTCCGGTAATCTGTCCATCTTTCCCTCCTTTCTTCTTGGCCTTTTTCTGCTCTGCGTCATAGCTGGTCATGTGACTCCCTCCCATTTGCACACTGTGGTGGCATAACTGAGTTATGTTTATTACAAATCCAGCCAAATCATCGCAGGTAGATACAGCAAAGTAAATTCCTTGTGCTGCCTATTTGGCACCTTTTTGCTATTTTTTCTTCTTAGTCATCAGAGCAGGCTACAGTATGAGAATTCAAAATGAGGTTATTTATAGAAAACACTTGCTCTGAGCCAGCTGCTGCTGATCAAAACAAAACAAGTCCTAGACGTCTCTATCAAGACTAATAAGTCCCGTCTGAGTCTATTGTCGTCTCACATTCCCATTTGTCTGTCTCCTCACCTTCCAGTTTCTGAGTTCAAGGACAAACTAGTGCAGTCGCCTCTGCGACTTTCAGTGCAGCTTTTATCTGTGGCCTTGTCTCTCCTCCTCCCTGACTTTGCCCCACGTGTTCTGTATTGCTTCTTCCTCCTTTTAACTGTTTCTTCTTGTGCTGAACGATTACTACGAGTCTTGTTGGTGCGTGTGCGGTTTGAGTTCTTAAAGACATTTCATGTCACGTTTTCTGGCTGTTTCATTGTGACACATATTCAATGAGCCTGAATTTGTTAATTCTGCAATTGAATTAATATGAATTAGCTGAATTTAATGTTAATGATGTAATTAGTTGAATGTTTGAAGATATTACTGAATAGCATTTCATTGCATAACTTCTCTGGGAGTGTGGCTTTCCTAATTTTGTTTTTCAAAGTCAGTCCGTGGTCTGTTTACATTTTTAAACATGAAAAAATAAAGTAATGTATTTCTTAATAGTTTTTGAAAGTTATTGAGTTGTTTATTTTAGCACATGGGGCATTCATTGTGTTTAACAATATTAATATTACAATAATAGAGTATTGAACACTGTGTCTACCTGCCTGTGATGAATATGAGTGCTGTGTGTTGCAGGGGTTTTCCTGATCCCTTACTTGTTGATTGTGTTCATTGGGGGCATCCCGGTCTTCTTCCTGGAGATTGCCCTGGGACAGTTCATGAAGCAGGGAGGGGTCTCTGCCTGGAACATCGCACCCCTCTTTAAAGGTACGTGCAACACATTTCTCTGAAAAGCTATAAATCTAGCCACCATTTTTTTGATTTACAGGAAGAGCTCACCTCTCCTTCTCCATTAGGTCTGGGCTTGGCCTCAATGGTGATCGTGTTCTTCTGTAACACCTACTATATCATGATCCTGGTGTGGGGCCTCTACTTTCTCGTTCACTCTTTCACTGACCCACTGCCCTGGGCCACCTGCGGACACCCCTGGAACACCCCCAACTGTACACAGGACTTTCGACGCACCTGCCACAACCGCAGCATCCTCTCCCCCGCATCCCCGCTGAACCTCTCCTCAGCCCAGCTCCTCGTTAATGGCAGCTGTATGGATGCTGAGGGCCTGCGTTCTCCTGTCATTGAGTTTTGGGAGTAAGTCATCCCTTGATTAAGCAGGGTTTCAGCAGTTTTTAAGTAGATTTTTAAGGCTGTGCACACAGTTTTCTATTGCCAGTTACAAAATGCATCTTATTTTAAATTTTGCTGGCATTTATGTGCCATTTGCAGGATGTATAAGGGAAGATAGTTACACCCGGGTACTTTATATTTGAATATTATTTTCCTCATGGTTGAAAATGTCTTAGGTGTGTTTGGAAACAAGGTTTTTTTTTACATCTTTTGTTCTTTCTTCTAGACGTAAAGTACTTCGTCTGTCTGGAGGGCTGCACGAGCCCGGTGATATAAGCTATGAGATGGTGCTGTGTCTTTTAGCCACTTGGATCATTGTTTACTTCTGCATGTGGAAAGGAGTTAAATCTACTGGCAAGGTAAAGTATTTTCTGCCTGTACAATACATAATACATAATGTTACAGGGCTGAGCGCAGATTAATATTTATATCCGTTAGTATGCTGCACATAAAAGGCTGTCAGGGATCATGGAGTGCAGTCTAATGTTCGAACGGCTTCATGGAAAGATTTAAATAATTGCAGCATTTTTGCCCTTTGACCTCAAATCAGCTTTAGCGTAATATGGGGATCAGTGTCTAGACTGAAACACAAATGACTCTAAATATATGCAAACTTTTATTCTTTTAAAAGTGAGTTATATTCTGTATATCTTTTCACTTGGGCTGCAATCCCCAAATCTGTATTATGTAATACTCTGTGTACAGACTGCTCAACCTCTTTTTTGTAGTTGGCAAAAAATGCCCATTCCTCATTCTTTTGAATCTCTTTATGCTGTGGCATATTGAGATGCGTGTGTTTGCATACTCGTGTCTCCAGAGTAACCAAAGCTCATAGAGAGAGTGAAAAAATAATGAAAGCCACTGAGCTAGCCAGCTATAAGCCGATTAGTAGTTTTCCCCCATGTTTGAAAGCTGTAAAGGGGCTTTTCTGTCCATGTTCTCCCCTAGATCAAGGCAAATATGTGCTTTCTCACTGCTTTGCTCTCACCATACTGAAGCTTGGACTTGATTTTTCTATAAGTTATCAAGGTAGCAAGCTGTGACTTTCTCTGTATAATGTGACAAAGACTGCTTTCTGAAAAGGACTGCCAAAACCCCCTGCTATTGCAGGAGGTTTACAAAATATCTGGCTTTCCATTTACAGGCTACCTTTTCTGCAAAGTAATATGACAGGCCTCATTACACATCTACTACAGGAAGGACGTAATGGGCTTCTACTTATGACACGAATATTTGCAAAGCAGGTAATTGTTTAATCAAAGTGATAAAAACATGCTTAGGCCCAGCTAGATTAGCTGATGAACCATGTTGACAAGCATTAAACATTTCCAGCTAACCTGTTCATTTAATATGAGGGGCTCAGCTGTTTAGTTTTCTACTTTCACTAAATTTACTGCACAGTCTTCAAACTTGACCTCCCCACCCCAAGTATATCCCAGAAATTTTCCTCAAAGTATTTAGAGGTGTAGTTAACAGGTCTCATTTTTGTCCCTGCAGATTGTGTACTTCACAGCTCTCTTCCCTTACGTGGTTCTGGTTGTTCTTCTTGCCCATGGGGCCACTCTGCCTGGAGCGTTGGATGGCATTGTTTATTACCTGAAACCAAACTGGTCCAAACTTGGAGAAGCACAGGTTTATTTTTTGCATTAGCTTTGCTTTGGATAAGAAGTGTTCAAATGACACGTGTGTACATTAGTGTCTGAGAAATGTAAGTCAAACATTTTTGAAAAGTTACTCACACATGCCTTTTTTATAATAGGTGTGGATAGATGCTGGCACTCAGATTTTTTTCTCCTATGCCATCGGACTAGGTGCCCTGACTGCGCTGGGCAGCTACAATCGCTTCCATAACAACTGTTACCAGTGAGTTTATACACAGCATAAAATCAGACACTACTGTCACTGAAAGAGGCTAAAATCAACACAAAGTCATAGCCTGAATCTGCATTCTGTTTCATGTGACTGTGGACTTCAGTACTAAAATAAACTAGAAAAAAATGTATTTCCACTACAAATAGGCTTTCTTTCACTATACACCCACTGATAGAGAGAAGCACAACCTCAGCCTAACCTTGCTAATGATCACATGAAGCCCCCAAAAGACTTGAAACATTCCCTCACTTGCACTTTTAATGCTTTATTGAAGTTCTGTGGTTTTGTCTGCACACCACTATAACTGTTAGACTAAAACACTGCATTAGAAGTATGATCGAAGACTCACAGTCCTTAATAGTCGTAAATATGTAATAGATCCATTTTATCATAAAGCAAACATTCCTTCATGCATTTCCAAAAACTGTAGAATATCAAGTATGCACTCAATGAAAACTCTCACATGGCTTCACTGAAAGTTTTCTTGGTTTGTAAGCTTGCATATGTTTAGCCAGAACAGACAGATACGTAAACCCATTAAGAGCCTTTGAGGTATTTGGCTACACAGTAGTAACAAGGATTTTATTTTGACAAATCTTAAGCACTTACTTATTTAGAGGGCCCTTAACAACAAGAGCCTCATGAATATCCTGCCATCTCACATTTTTTCCTCTGTTGACCACAAGTGAAAGTTGAAAAATGACTTCACATGAGTTTTTCAGCCCTGTTTCTTACACACATTAAAGTAGGCCCATAAATAGATGGCGAGATTTCTATGAGCTAGTCTCAGAGTTGAGCATGTAGTGTATTTTGTATTTTGAGTAAAAATGTGTCGCTTTAAAAATAAAGCAAACATAGCTTTTAAGTCACGATGGCTGCATTGGTTCAGGGTTCAAACTATCACCGTGCCCATCTGTTGGTTCACCACTTATATGCCCCAAAGTAAACTTCTTAAACCAGTGCACACACTGCCATAAGACAAGCTTTTACTGACTCAGTAGTGAATTGTTTAGAATATAGCAGTCCAAGGCCACAGTCATTGGGACCTCACAAAGCATATTCTTGGCCATAATGCAATAATTCCTCTGCTGATTCATATAAACACAGCCTAAGAATGCTAGCTGTGCAGAAAAACAGCCAAGTAATGATGAAAGCAAGAATAACTGGATATTTCCATGCATCATTCGATATTTATTATCATTTGACAAAGTTAAATCAGAAAATGCCATTTTATCTAAAAAGTTTCTGATGCCTGAGTTGCAAAGAAACAGCACACCATTTTTGCACCAAAGTCCTGGTGAATCAAACTCATCGACTACGAAGGCAAAAACCTCACACATTGCAAGGAGTTTAGACCCAGCCAGTGAAGTTTGCCCCTGTAGTGATGCTGGCAATTATTTTATTTTTAGCCTGTGGTGATAACCTCTTCTGGATTGAGCTCGATAAACCATTTATTGAGGTTTTATCAAAAGTTTAATCATTTACAAGCAAACTAAAAATATAGATACAGGTATCTTTTTTTTTATTTTACAGGAATTCCAAAAACTAACACAGACTGAAGTCTCAAGTGAAAAATTCGCAAAAAAATAACAGATATAAGCTTCTGGATGTTGTTTAACTAAAAGCTGTGAAATATAAGGAAACGTAAATAAAAGTTTTAGACATTTATTGTAGATAAAGTTGACATCATTTTTTAATAACCAAAAGATAAACAGTTCTAGTATTTTATGACAAATAAGTAGTTTATTAAAGTGAGTGATTGAATCCTCTGAGTATACTTACACAGTAAAGTTAGGTGTAGTTTTAGATAGATGGTAGCAGCTGTGTTATGTTTAGTATATTATTTTTAATTCTGCATTTCACAGCTATGTTTCCTGGTGTGTGATGACCATTACAGCCTCAAAGAGCAGCCCACAACTCTATAATTTAGATCATCTGAACAGTTTGGGTCTTATTATGGACTGCTTTCTTAACAAAAACAATCATTCTAACTTGTTTTGATTGTTTACATCCACACACATTCTTTTGTGCTCTGCCTCAGATTCGTACAGATAGTGCTAACTGAATGGACTGAATTGCTGTTGAACGCATTGGTGTAACAGTCTTATAATAAACATCACAATGCAACTGTTGTTTGTACATTCTTCATATCAGTCAGCATTCTTGGTTAGACTTGTCAGAGTAAACAAAGGATGTCTGCTCACCATGTAGGCAGATAACAGAGACGTTGTTGACTTGATACTCATTAGAACATTTAACCTCCTAACATCACTAATATGCATCACAGACATAGGATATATTACATGTATGAAACACGTAGTCAAAGTAGTTTTCCCTTTCATTCTGTATCCTCTGTGACCTTGAGACAGGCTTTTGTGCTCTCTATTCTCCACCTGTCAACTGCAAAGACAACATCTGCTTTTAGAGAAATTGCTATTGATCCCCAATTTAGCGTCCCTGCCCATCTCTACTCTCTATGCCAGCGTTTGTCTTGAGTCTGTAACACAGGCCTTATGTTACAGCACGATATATTGCATCCTTTTATCTCATTGCATTTATTTTATCTGATAGTTTCCTTGTTTTGTTTTGTTTTTTCAATTCTTCCTCTCTGTATTTCTGTGTAGGGATGCATTTTTGCTCGCTCTCATCAACAGTGGAACCAGTTTCTTTGCCGGCTTTGTGGTATTTTCTGTGCTGGGTTTCATGGCTACAGAACAAGGAGTGGACATCAGTAAAGTAGCTGAGAGTGGTAAGAATACACCTTCCCCCCTGACACGCTGTGTAATTTGTATTAAGTAATATACGTCACCAGTGAGAGGCACATGTCCATAATGATGGCTCTGTTTCTTAATGTGTAGGTCCAGGCCTGGCCTTTATAGCCTATCCCAAGGCTGTGACTCTGATGCCACTGGCACCGCTCTGGGCAGCACTTTTCTTCTTCATGTTACTCATACTGGGGCTGGACAGTCAGGTACTAATGAATGACTTTCCTTTATGTCATAATTTTGGAGAAAGAACTCATCTTGCACAAGATAGATACGAATTTTACTTTAATCTTACTTGTTTCTGTTTTAATTGCTGTCAATCGAATTCTTTCTCTTTTTCTATTATCCTTCCTTTCACTAAAAAAAGGACAGAAACAGCCTGAAAAACCAGTTTTAGGATTGCATTTCTCAGCTGCCTGTTTGTTGTGTGTCTGTTTAAGCCACTGCCTACATCCATTGTTTTACAGTCCAGGGATTTGTCAATGAGCTTCTGTGTGATTCACACAGAGAGCGTCTGTCTGCTCTCCATTCATTTACTCTCACTTTCAATTCTCTCCCTCTCATCTATCTTTTTCTTTTTCTTTTTTTAACTGGTATAGCCTATGAATATCCTGGCATCTCTATTAAATAATGTAAAAATAGCTTTGCAGCTGCTATCTGCTCCACTTAATATGGATGCTTACATTTGTTTCTGCAGAGACACACATAAACATCCTTTGACAGGGAGACAGAAATGGTTCATGGTAAAATGCTCAGCTGCAAACTTTTAAGTGTCACCCGTGCATCTGATGTACAACGATTGTCTGAAAGAGGAGTTTATGGAGTAGTTGGTGGGATGATGCAGCGTCCACCTCTGTACTGAAAACAAGAACTAGCTAATTTCTGCACCTTTATGGATATTTTTGTGCGATATTTAATGTGTCTGTGATATCAAACAGAAATACTAACACACACAGAGTTGAACAATTCTCTTTCACTTTTGTTCCTCTCTTTTTCACTTCCAGTTTGTCGGGGTAGAGGGTTTGATAACAGGAATCATGGACATGCTGCCCCCTAAATCTGCCCTGGGCTCGCTTCGGCGAGAGGTAGTAGCCGCCATCTGCTGCATCATCTGCTTCCTCATTGACATGTCCATGGTTACTGAGGTAAAGTCACACTTTTTGTTTGTTTGATGTCATTTAGTTTTGTTCTTCAGAATTAGGTATTTTCTTATTATAGATGCTTAAATATAGATTACAGAATACCTTTTTTGTATTATTCTAATAAGTAGAATAATAATAGTCTTGTAGTAAAGATAATTGTCCTTAATGGAACTTCTCAAGTTCTCCATCATTGCTTCCATTAACTAATAGTAAAATGTGTCTGTTTGAATGTTCCTTGTAACTGGAACTGTAAACTACTCGTAGAAACAAACTGCTCACATATTGGCCCTTTTAGCCTTGTACTGCTGCAGTGCTCCTAAATTTATTAGAGTGAATGCATTCTGTCATTCACACGTAGCTTTCAGCTTTGATTCATGGAAAGATTAACGGAAGGGACTGCATGTCTGAAATGGGTGATGAATTATTAAAAGGATGGTTCTGATGGTCTTCTGCTCTTACCGTTTCTATCAGGGAGGGATGTATGTCTTCCAGCTGTTTGACTACTACTCTGCCAGTGGCATCACGTTGTTGTGGCAGGCCTTCTGGGAGTGTGTGGTGGTTGCATGGGTGTATGGTGAGACAGTGCTGCACAAACACAGTACAAATGATACAAACTGCACCTTTCAGGGCATTCTCACGACATCCTTACGTTACCCCTGTCAGGCGCAGACCGTTTCATGGACGATGTGGCTCGTATGATCGGCTATCAGCCCCTACCCTATATGAAGTGGTGTTGGTCCTACATCACACCTTTTGTGTGTGTGGTACGTCCTGCTCCAGTTTTTTTTTTTAAGTAAACTTTATCTTCAAGTGGAAAACTAGTAATATCTTGGCATTCATATAGGGAGTGTTCCTGTTCCACGTGGTTAACTACAAGCCCCTGACCTACAACACAGTGTACACATACCCCATTTGGGGTGAAGCACTTGGCTGGGCGCTGGCCCTGTCCTCTATGCTCTGTATCCCTCTCACTGTTCTCTACAAACTACTGCGCTGCAAAGGATCTTTGCGGGAGGTCAGTATTCATGGGTGCTGGCATGTCTGTTCATTTGCATTCTCCTGTTTCTGTTTGCTTTTGATCAGTAGGAATGCGTCTCCTTGGATGTTGCCTCGTTGCTCGTCTATAAATTATTTGTTCAACCGATTTCCTCATTAATCATTAAAGAGGGCTCATTGCAGAAAACTAAATCATCTGTCCACAAAAAAACAAAAACCCCATCTCATTGTGTTTTTTTTCTCTGTAGCGCTGGCAGCACCTAACCACACCAGTTTGGGGCAGACATCACCTGGAGTACCTGGCCCCTGAGAGTGAGGCCAAACTGCTGCCCCCTGCAGGAACCAAGGGTACACGGCTCTTTGAGAGTGTCATCTGATGAGCTGAGCTCCACAGAACAAAAAGGCCAAGATCATCTTTGACAGCAGTAGACACGTACATACACAAACAAACGTATAGATTAATTACACACCCTACCGCTTTAAAACTATAAGAAGGACTTGGACAATGGACCAAAGATTAGATTGGAGAAAAACAACCATGTATTCATCCCATGCTGATATACTCTCTGCTCTGTTTTCTGACTCTACCTCGCTGGCTTGTCCCTCTCTTTCTATCCCACTCCTGCGTTTGTGCTGTTCTGTCCTGTATTGCTTTGTCAGTGTGATGTGTCCGGTGTAGTTTGCAATACCTTCCCTTTCCGCGCCTTCCTGTCCACGTTTTAAACCCTGAGTCGTCCCGAACAGTCATGCCATCTTGATTGAGCATAAACTTAAAAAAGAGTCTGATGAGTTGCTTTAAAATTAAAGACCTCATATCTGCTGCTGATAATGCCACGGTCTGAATGCTTATGTGTGTAGATGCACGTATGCGTGTGCCCTTGTGTTTGTAACCCTATGTCATCGCGTGCTTGTGTGTGTGTCTTTATGAACGGGTGTTGCATTGGACCGTGGCGGTGGTATTTTCCATTTATATGTAACACTGCCTTTGGCCATTGTTTCCTGACAACTGTTCTCTGTGAATTAAATGTACAAAAAAACCCCCAAAAAACTTCCATTTGTTAAAAACTTAAATTATCATGACAAGCAATGCATCACCAATTCCAGCTATGTATTATAAACTAACTTAAGTATCCAGTGTGTTGTAGGGTCTGTGAATCAGTGTTAATATTTGGAGGGGATGATGATTATTATTTCCACGTGAAGAGAAGGAGAGAAACCTCTGGGTGAGCTGATTAAAGAGCAGGAGGCTGGGATGTCGGGAGGGGAGAGAGAATTGCTGTGACGCCTGGAGAGATGCAATAAATGGCCAGATAAACATGGATGTAATGTGTTTTTTATGGGTCTTTATTTACATACTCATTCATTTATTCAAATACAATATGCTGGATATGTACAGAAAGCATTCTGGAGCAAACCTTAAATATTTTATAACTTTAAAAAAACTCCATAGACGTTCAACAGCTGCATTTTTTTCACATTTGTGCGCTATCAAACACAGTTCCTACATGGATTTTTAAAAGTTAAAAAGTAAAAGATGAGGGGAAATGCTGGCGGTTATCGGTACACGGACAGCAAATCATATTCCCGTTTAGCTTCTAAACAGGAACACTGTTTAGCTTCTGATAGGAGCAATAGCAGATGACACCCAAGCCCAAAAATAGAAAGGAGCTCAAGATGTCAGAGGAACCACGCATGTAAATAATGACTATAAATAGACACGCGTTTTGTTACTCTAAAATGTAACAGCTATTACACTATGCATGCCATTCATATCATTACTGCCGGCTTTGGGAAGGGGTACTGTAAGAATTAAGGCTTAGGAGGGGGCACAACCAAACGGTAACACATTAGATTTTATTGATTATGTGTGGGAGACTTGGCTTTTCTTGCCTTTTAAAAATATAAACTGGTACTGGTAGACGCACGCCGCTCACATACGAGTGTCCCTCTGGGTCAGCCTCTCTTTCTCACACTCTCAGCTCTCTCACACTGGCTATAAATACAGACTCCTATTAGTCCACTGTTACATTCTCCCACTAAACCCCGCCCCTTCCCTGTCCCTTGCATGCACCACAGTGTGAGAGAGCTGCAGTGACGTCTTGCTGTCTATCTCATTAGAGGATATCATAAAAAGCCTGTTGCCACAGCAACCGCTCCCCATGTTTCCATGGCAACCGGCCGCCATGTCAAGGTGGTGCATTCTCCCTTTACTGAAAGGGGAGGAGACGATAGTGAGTGATGAAACAGAAAGCAGCCTGAGAAGAGGAGGAGGAGGAGGAAGATGGCTAAATTAGAGTGAATCTGACCCCTGTTGGTCACATCTGGGTGTTGCAGGACACATCCTGAAAGAAATGGAAACATCCAGAGCTTAATGTGTGAAAATATCTCAAAAAATGTATTTCTGCAATGGCAAGTGATAAATAAACAGAGAAGTCAAAGGTGTGATGAATATTCATGGCGACCCACAAGCACAAAATCCGCCTTTCCCCGTTTCTTGAGAATATAAAGGACAGCATCGTGGACGGTGATAAACAGCCGGCTCTTTGGGATGGACGCTGAGAAGAAATCCGCTGCTTCCAGCTGTTCCACGACACAAGCTGTTTTACCACACATAAATAGAGAGAAATATGCATGACAATGAGAGAGCATATTGTGGTCATCTATATAAATATTCATGTGTCATTGTCATCTGACAGGGCGTAGCGGGGCTCCACCGAGGCTGTGACCTTGACGCATTCATTATGTGAAGCTTCAGTGCCTTAATTCAGCATTAAGGAGAACTCCCTGTCTGTGCTTTTGTCCTATGTGTCCCTTACCTTGGCAGCCTGCTAAGTAGATTTCCAAATCAACTTCTCCAAAGTCCCTGAAAATCTGGGAGAAAAGGACAAATCTCACTTTAGTTTTCTCTTTGTCATCCTTAAAAGAAAGACAGCACATACAGGCACACACGTACATTTTTCAGTGTCTTCACAGTTACTGTGTCCACAAAGCTGGTTGTGGAAATGTCCAAGATGATGCTGTGTGTGCCTGATTCCCAGGCCCGTTCTTTCCCTTCATCGCCGTGCTGAGAAAACTCTGTGACGTGGTCGTAACCTGTGTCTGAGTCTGAATCTGATGTGGTTATATCAGGTTGGTAAGCCAAGTTCACCTGGCCTTTATGAAGGCCATCTGTAGCTGTTTCTGTTGTGCTGAAAGCCACACTATTCACGTTTTTCTCTCCTTTTGTTCTTTCAGAGACATTTTCTATGTTCATCTGGGACTCCTTCAAAGAGAATGTGCAACTTAGTGACTGAAGGTTGTGGCATCCTGATATATTTTGGAAGAATTAACAAAACCTTAACTACATCTAAATCTTCTATATAGGATCTTTTACTTGTTTTCTTGCTTCCTTCTTGGCTTTCTTTTTTTCTTTCTCTTGTTTACGCTTCTGTTTTGCATCTCGTTTCTTCTTTGCTGATAGCAGCTTCCCAATCTCGATTCCACTCTGCAACAAGAGCCAAGCATCACATTAAAACAGAAAGAGAAGAGAAAGTGAGAAGAGTGAGAGGGGGAGTGAAAGCAATTATGGGTGCTGTAGACAGCAGAGGCGGATTTCACACATACGCGTGCACACACACACAGAGCACAGATTAGTGGACACGCAACCACATACCTTCTCCTGCAGGACCTCCAAGAACATCTCAGCATTTGTGTAGTAGATAGTTGCAGATGAACGGAAGATTTTAATTCCTGGAATCTCTTTTGCCTGCATGAAATCACACATTAGAAGGTTTCAGAAATGCACACCCTGCTCTTATCTCATTTGTGGTTTCTGCCTTTCTCAGATGTTGTTTGACTAAACGGAGCTCCTCTACCACTTAATGATTGTAAGTAACTGTAGCCTTATTCACAGTTCTCCACTACCAGGGTAAATCGAAGCAAATTAGCATCTAGAGAAGGTAGATGCGCGTTTGCCACCTCACTGCAATGGGTGTAAATGGAAATGGAAAAACCTAATTTAGTTAATACTAAAAGTCTGCAACTCTGTGAAGCTCCGGGAGGGAGACATTCAGGAAAAAAGTCTGAATTTTTAAACAGACATAGGATTTTACCAGGGTTTACTCTTGTTTATTTGTCTAAGAAGCCCTTTAATACAGAAGCGCTTAACAAATGTGTTTGACTACCTGTCCAAAGTTTGTTTGAAACTAAAAATTAGAACCAAGCACAACATTCAACACTAACATGTCAAAGGATGCAAGCAAATAGCTGCAATTTAGCATCTTAATCAAAAAGTAACAACACACTTTACTATTTTTTCTGCTTTTTAGGTTCAACGGTGAATTTGAAAATTCCTGGATAACAACAATATTTATTTCTTAGCAATAAAAAATGTGTTTTTGATTAAACATCTTGGATTACAGAAATATAAAAAAAGATTTTATCCATGTTGTTGCTTTATGGCATATATGTTGGGTGGTGGTCCAATAAACTTGTTGAGCACTCTATTTCACACACTCATACATCAGTCTAGTGGTGTCTTTTATTTCCACTAGTAGCCTTTTAGTAGCTTACCTTAAAGTTGATATTAGATTAGATCTGCACCTGTCAAACAGTTATCTCTTCCTCTCATTGATATCTAGATTTTTACCATTTTTAAACATTCAACAGCAATAAAAAGTGACTTTGAGGAAAAGGCTGAATGACACCTGGACAAGCAGAGAATTTCTAAAGCCCTAATTTTTAATCTACCGCTATATGCACGGTTAATTTCCTCAAGTAATAACAATGTAACAATGTTTCATTGTTGTTATTAGAGTTTGGGCCAGTACAAACTTTAACTTTATGTGGATAAATATGATCCTGAAGAGTGTTCTTACCTCCTTGTAGGTGTCTGTGTCCAGATAAAGTTCAGTGCCTGGTAAGTTGCCCAAGATCGAGTAGCGTGGTCTGAAAGACATTACAAATGTCACAATTACAGCAACAATTTCCCTGCATCTCATTTACGTATCTCACCACTAATTAATAATTAGAGTTGTGTAGTTACAGTTGTGTTCTGAAGATGAAAGTAAGCATGGAAAACCCAATGGCGACAGCCAGGCCCATGTCCAAGTTGAGCAGGATGGTGCTTAGGAATGTTACAAGCCACACCAGCTAGAGGGCGGTATGAACACTAAACATTAACAAGGTCAGCGGTGCCACAAAGGTCACACAGTATTCAGTTGAGCAGAGTGCCTGCTAAAGAGAATTAAGTCTTACCAAGTCAACCTTGTTGGTCTTCCACAGCAAAGGGACATCCATGAACTGCTTAAACATTCCTTTCAAATTCACAAACACGATTGTGGATAATACGGCCTGAGGAGCAAACACAGACACGAATCATATCACGCATACCGACAGCCTCACCGGCTCTGTGAGTGCCAGGAGGGATGGCGCTCATTAGCGAGAAATGGCTCAGCAAGGAGAGTGTTACCTTGGGGAGATCTTCAAAGAGAGGACCTATTTTCAAAACTGTGATCAGCACAATGATGGAGGAAATCACCCCCGCAACCTTCCAAACACACACACACACACACACAATAAATGATCTCAAGTTGAACATAAGAGGTGTAATTAGTTGTAAATGTCTGTGCAAACGCTTCAGCCATTCTAGAATTTTACATTCTTACCCTTCAATGTAAGATCATCATAAAGGCAGATGAACCCTGAATCCATGACCTGACTCTAATGACATACCTGCCACACTTCTGTGTTAAAATCTTATGCTTGTCACATCAAATGCTGATTTTTTTTCTTCATATTTGAAGATCTTTTTTTTTAAACTGCTCTTCAAACTTCCCCATCCTTTTATTTTAGTGCCTGAATCGTTTGCACAGTTGCAGTTTGTGCTGTTTGATCGCAGAAGTAGTTGTTTTTACTTGTGTCTTGCCCCCTGTGCTCTCCTGGACAAGACTCCGTGACAACGAGGACGTGACAGAGTAACAGTAAAAAAATCCACCAATAGTGTTACTGAGACCCAAGGCGACGAGCTCCTGGAAAGACAGACGGCAGACAAGACGCAACACTTTGGTTACTGGTATTAATGTGACTTCCAAGTCAACACACTTTTTTTTACTGTTTTAGCCGTCTCTCCCTTTGAGCATTTGACTGTTCCCCCATCACCTCTGATCCCAATTAGGTAGCTCTGCATGTGTGTCAAAGTGTGCAAACGACACAATGATTTTTAATACAGCTCTATGTTTTGGCATTTAAAAAACAAAACGTCCAGGTTCTTTTTTTTGCATGCATGTAATTTAACCAAACATTAATCATTTCTCCAGTGAACTGATTACATAACCTGATTTACCAGCAAAGCATAAACAGTGCAGTTCAATTCCAGGACATGAGTTTGCAAGGGGAATTATTAATCAGGTTACAAAGAACAAGCAAAAAATGGAAAATGATGCTTCTGTAGAACATGTAACTCATTTATTTCTGCTTGTTTCGCACAATGTATCTTTTTATTTTAATATTTAATCATGTAACTGACTGATTCAATTATAGTCTGTTATTAATATTTGGCTAATCCAGACACCAGTGAAGCATAAAATAACTCTGGAGGGTACTGAAGACATAAGAGAAAGCCATTTCCCAAAATTGCACTACTGGTTAGAACTAAGTAAATAAATAAAAATACACTGCATGAACAGTGTAGTTGAAAAACAGTCCGATTGGAGTCTTTGCCGGGCTGAATCTGGCTCCCGGGCCTTATGTTTGACACTACTTTTCTAATGCTTTAGCTGAAATAAATCTATTTAAAGGAACTAAGAACCCAAAGCAAAATGAATAGAAGTCTATGCATTCGGGCCAAAGTTTGATCTGTGACAACCTGAGTCATTTTTTCCACTAATGTAGCAGGAACAGGCAGACTAGTGACTAAAGTCTAATTTTAGGCCAAGGTTTTACTTCTCCCTGGTATGAGAGAGTCAGAGGACTGCTTGTTCTGTTTGTGTGCACCACTGTGCGTGCGTACTTTCCTCACCTGGTTGCTGTCCACTTTGTAGCCATATTTGAGACCGAATGTTTTGCCCAGAGAAATGTTGATGGCAAAGCCCACAATGGCCACAGCAAAAGCATCTCCTATAATGCCTGAGAAAAAAGTGGTATCTGGAGCACGAGGGGCCTGGAGCCTGGAGCAGAAGAAAAACATGAGCTGTTTAACTATTTATCAGTGACACATATATTAATCTGTTTAATAATTTAGAAACATGTCAAATAAAATTTTATGAATCCCCCTTTAAAGGCCAGTAGCCGTTGTATACGAGTATAGCATTAATCTCCTATTATGGCTGGTGTTTACTCTGTGCAGTTTTATGGCTTCCATGGAGAAACCTGGATTTTTCCTTAACAGGAGCCTTTAGGAGACACACTGTTACACACACATTTCCTTGCAGATGGAGAGTCAGTCTAATCAACAAACTCTGCATTACTGGTGGATACGAAAAGTCCAGTCCAGTACTTTATTTTCACACAAAGATGAGCTTACCCACTGGGAATTTCTCCAACAACATCAATGTTGTATTTATTAGGAAGTTCAGCGAAGTGTGTAATGATTGTTGCTGCTATGACCTGTTAAAAAGAAAAAGATGCAAAATTTTATGTCACTTCAGTATCATTAGTTCTTGTATTTCTTTCTTAAAATCAGCCCATTTCGTGTGCATTCCCTCGGTCTAGTGTGATCATTGGGGTTAAGATGCCCCCTGCTGGGTGCTTAAATCAATACACCTGCTGTTTTACTGGCAGAGAAAGGATGAAAGAAAAGCCAAAAGGAAGACTCACAACTATGAGCTCTATTGGAATAGGCAGCGGCAGCTTCTGTCGGTAGCACTCATTGATTTCTTTGACCACAATGAGAACAACAAGTGCCACCAGGCTGACCACCAGCTCTGGCACCTGAGTCTGCGGCAACAGACTGCAAATGTCCAATACAGTCTGTGGAAAGAAAAAAAACAAGGGTGCAATACAACCAATGAAAGGCACAAGAGGAAAGTGGACACACATAGACTTTGTATTTATTTACAAAAGGAGCCAGCTGAGGTGGTTCGGCATCAGACAAGGATGCCTCCAGGGCGCCTCCTGGGTGAGGTGTTCCAGGCATGTCCCACCGGGAGGAGGCCCAGGGGCAGACCCAGGACACGCTGGAGAGATTATATCTCTCGGCTGGCCTGGGAACGCCTTGGTGTTCCCCCGGACAAGCTAGAGGAGGTGGCTGGGGAGAGGGAGGTCTTGGCTTTCACTGCTTAGGCTGCTGCCCCCGCGACCCGGCCCCGGATAAAGCGGAAGAAGATGGATGGATGGATGGATGGATGGGTGGATGGATGGATGGATGGATGGTAATAGGAATTACTCGTCCATTTAAATAGGTGCAAGCATCATTTAACTGTTGTAATTAGTTGCAGCGCAGTAATTAAATAAAAGTTAACAATATAAATTTTTAACTGTGCAAAATTCATTTTTTAAATATTTAATCTTCTCGTAAAGTTAAAAGCAGCACGAATAGTAAATAAATAGTGACGGCAATTTAACATTTTATTGTACTTAAGTGTGAATTGGATAGATAATGATTAACACACTCACGTAAATGAGGGAGAGAGGGCCAGTGAAGCGAGACGGTGTGATTCCAAACAGGTATTTGAGCTGGGAGACACACACATGGCATGCCGATCCTGTGGTGTAGCCGCGAACGAGGGGCTCAGAGAGGTAGGTGACCACGAAGCCAAACCTCACCACACCCAACAGGATCTTAGCATGGGAAATGCGAAAGTTAGTGAAGCAAAGGAGGTGAAATATGCCCTGAAAGGTTTGCTCATAACTTGAGTAAAAGCTGTATGTCTGACACACAAAACAGACACACACCTGAAAGATTCCTGTCAAGACTGTGAGGGAACATGCCACCTGTACTCTGTAAGCATCGCGTTTATCGATGTCCACAGTTTCCGTCCCATTAGTGCCATTCACTATAAAGTTACTGTCAGGTGCCAGCCTTTCTGTCACACTCCCGACCATGATGCTAATCACAGCAAATGTGCCTGAGCATACAAAATAGCAACGTGGACACACACACACACATTCATTCATAGAGACATATGGAAGAATCAGATTATCAGTGATGTTAAAGCTTTTTTGAACTGGGAAATCGCATATTTTCCACATTACTCACCTATAGAAATGTGTCTGGATGTACCAAAGATGAAGTAGACCAGCACGGGGAAGAGGGAGGTGTAAAGGCCATACACTGGTCGCAAGGAAGCCAGAAGAGCATATGCCATGCCTTTTTAAAGAAGAAGAAGACAGAGCATGTGTGTCAACTTAAAGTACCTCAGACACATTTTGGCTGCTTAAAAGATTGATAGACATTTCCTTTTTCTATTTACTGATTAGAGGGAGATGGGAGGATTGATGTCAACCTGTGTCATAATTATTTTTTTTCAGATTTGGATAAAGTTAAGGTAGCTGTTTCTAATATAAGCATTTGTTGCTAAATAACTTCAACCAAAAAATAAAAATTCTGCTGAGTTTGAGTTTGTGAGGCGTGTGGTTAAACAGTGCACTACCTCCAATGCACACATTCACAAATACAAACCCTGCGGCAGATGCATGATGCCGACACTGCAGCCAGAAATCAGGTCTCCTAAGGCATTTTCTCTGATGGAGTAATGAGGCAACCAGCTGAGAACAGGGATCCAGGTTAGAAGTATGTGTTTCAGCCTGGGCAGCGAACATCTGCAAGAGATCATTCCAGAAACACACGATATCAGTGCTGGTATTGATGGTCAGGGTCTCTGTTTTTTTTCCTCAATGGCTTTGCTTCTAGTTTTTAAGCTTGAATATATAATGACTATCTATATACATTTTTATGCCCATTAATCTGCTGAAGAGGGATATACACAAAAAGACTGACAACATATCTTGCGACCTGTATCACCAGTTACATCTTTTATCAGTTGGGGCTGTAAAAAATTAAGTCACTGTGGATCAGGGCAGAAGCACGGTATGCTACCATGGAGTAATAACTAAGTATTTGACCCCCCACCCCAAAAAAATAAACAAATGCCTTTCACATGCATGAATATTTGCTTTTTTCCCCCCAAAGAAATTTGTAAGGAAATGTTGAAGTGTTAACAGTTATGAATTTGAGTAATTGAACTGTCAATAATTGCTTCTGTAATTAATCAGTATCACTTTTATGGTCAGATATGATGTGCTGTATCACAAGTTGTTATAAAGGTTAACCAGGGAAATTTTAAAAAAATGATGAACTTTGCTTTGAGATAACAAAACAGTGAACCGACCAGACAAAGCAAACTTCTATCTTAACATGCCAACTCATGCTTAGCTCTTTAACTCGCTTCATTAATCACTTTTAGCATGTTTAGTGAGAGGTTATAGCACTGCAACAATTGCATCGGGATTAAAAAGAAACTTTTTTCTCCATTTTTTATTATTTCCTTTTATATTTCCTGTGGCAACTAGTTCCTTTTTTTCTTTCTTCTTCTTTTTTTTTTTTTTTTTTTTACTTTATTGTTTCTTTCCCCCCCCCCCCCCTTTTTTCTT
>VUQR01011304.1:0-11606 GCA_015108515.1 Hemichromis elongatus
CCACTCAAAGATAAATGTGCTCATAGCAGCATGTGCACTGTTCTGTAGCACAGGAAAAAAAGAGAGGAAAGGTTAAACAACTTATGTAGCTTATCTGAACAGACCATTGTTCAGCAATAATATGAAATATATATATATGAAGATAACCCAATTCGGGTATTTAGGAATTAAAGTGTTGAATTTGTAAAGCCCTGGAGTAATAGATTCCTGCCTGCAATGGCTTACCTACTTCATTCTTTATTAGCTTGACAAACAAAGTGACTCACAAGCTTTTTCAGCTCTTTGAATTCCCCAGCCAAGACTTCAAAGGATCGCAAAATAATCACTGTTATATTTTTCCAAGTCAAACACAAAAATACAGTCTGAGCTGCGATATTATGTGTGGTATGACTCGATTCCTGAAAAGGTTAATGGTGGCCAAGCAGGTTTTGTCAGTTAAAAAATATATCTCTTTCTTGACTGTGCTACATAGTCAGGTTAGACTTTGGGCTAACAGAACAAGCACGTGGAACAGAAGTACTAATCCTTTTTTTAAAAAAAAAAAAAGAATCCGAAAAAGATCACATTAAATACTAAACATGTGAAATGTTGCTAATAAACAACTAAAATCGACTTGAAGTTATGGGTAGAGTTTAAATACTTATTTAATACTTAAGAAAAGGGAAACTACCAAAGACTTCTGTATAAATGGTTTAGATAAACTGGAGTAAATTGTGCTTAAGTTTACACACACTTAAACTAAGTTGAGAGGGATCATGCGTAGATCCTTATTTTATGGTCATTGCTGGCACACACTGAGCCGAGGAGAAATCCCCTTTACTGCACCATTTCTTTTGAAACTTTGGTAATTCTAACACTCCAAAAGGATTGTATATCTTTGAACTGAAGTATTTCTGTCTAAAACGACTTATTTCAACCTTAATTACTTTAGTAGGCCCCAGACTAATCTAATCTAACTCAGACTGTCTGAGAAAGGAGTGAACCGCCTAAAAAAGAACACATATAGCTCATATCCCCAAAGATGACAAGTCTGTAATGCATCAACCATATTTAATAACTGCATGACTAATCACCCACTGCAACAAAGCAAAGAAAATCCTGCTGAATCTTGTTGCATGCCAGGACAACTTCCCACCTGGGAATCATTCAGAGATCACGGAAATGCAGCTCATCCTTGACTGAGCATATTTTTACACTTGCGTCTCTCATTTCCATCAAATTGCAATGAGTGCAATGAATAAAATCTTTTGTCTTTGATTTTTGTGTGAATGAGCTGACCACCGAGTCAGCACTCAGGCTACTCAGTAAAAAAAATTCTTTTCTTTTTTTAAATATACCAAATTGAATTTGGCTGTTACTGCTAAGCCAGACATGGATCCTTTTATCAGAGATCTTCTAATGGTGGAAAAACTTAATTCCATTCACTCTGTTTTCATAACTCCCATCTTCATGTGTAAGCAAAGGAGCCTAACACTCCACTGTGACTCCTGTCTTCATCACAGGCTATTCTGGGCTGAGGTTACCCAGGACACCGTGTGGATACACCCAAATTTAGCTGCCCACAGTATGCCTGAGTTAAATCATCTGTGTTTGTTATGCAAATAATAAATATTCATTAATGGTTGTTCCACAGTTCCTTGGATTCTTACTCATTATTTTGTGTCAGCTCTGTAATCACTAAAGGGATTTTATCCTTCTGGACTTCTAGAAATAATCTTAAACTAATATTGACAAGTGCTAAAGAAGTTCACCTGTGGTGGCGGAGTTGGAAGGGAAGACTGTGAAGAGGGTCGTGGAGCCAAAGCTAAACCGCAGTGCTGCACAGAGAAGAGAGGGTGGCCAGCGGAACAAGGGTGCATCAAAGACACCAAGGTGAACCAGCAACCTAGTCTCCACTCCTCTCTGCCTCTCACGTTCAGGTCCTATTTTCAGAAAGACCAACACAGGGGCAAAGAGCAAAGTCTCCATTATTGTTGTTATCGTTGCCAAACTTTCCAGGGGAAAACTTAATAAGGGATGCTGCATTATGATGTATACACATATACAGGTACAGGCGCTTGTGTATTTTTTCTAGAAGCATGCACACACACACTTTCTCACTTTACCCTGGTCCAGATCCCCCTAACTGCTCTGCTTAGTGCTGCGGCTCAGCTAGGAATGGACAATCTGGGCACTGGTCCCATCCTCGTATTGAGGTGATGAAGGAGGACTCTGTCCCAAACCCCTCCCTTAACCATGGCCAAAAGAGGTGAGAAGGTACTCAGAGGACATGATAGTTAGCTTCTGAAGATATATTCACTGATGAGACCAGGTTTGGCTTCTCTGAAAGAGACAGTACCAGCATTTCATACCAGCTGTTGCCCACGACTACCCCTCTATTTCTTTATGAAAAGTGTGCAAATCCAAGGACAATAGTTTTGTGTTGCTTTAGACAGCATTCAGTTTGTTCTTGTGATTTCCATGATTTCACATTCAAAAACTGCATTCTGAACCTGTCCCCACCTTGTTAAAATAAAAAGAGCGCATCTCTGTGCCACTGTTTGCGACATTCAACTCACTCTCAATCTCCAGCTCCCTGATTAAGGTGTTGTTTTGATAACACAGCAAACAGATTTAACTCTGCTTCCCTGCCCAGGTGCTTGTGAATAGGGAGCGGTGACAATGGGCCATCAACTGAACAGAGCATCAAAGCCACCAGTGATAATTTGATAATGGTTGATGGTCCCTGTATGAGGGTAGGGCCTCCTGCTTCAGAGAGCTGTTTGTGAGTGAAAAGCACCATCATTCAGGTTCATGCTGCCTTTGATTTTAATCTTTCATTAAGAGCTATAGTGGTGCTGATGTCAGCTGCATGTCGCTGATCATTGGCCAGCAAGGACAAAGGGCTGCTTTAACCAGGAGTAGTTGTCCTGGTCTTAATGGCAAACAAGAGCTGAATGAGGTTTTTGGTTGAAATTTCACCAAAGTACAGAAGCATCTTATTTCTTTCTTTCTTTTTCTTATATTTCTTTCAGTGAACTAAACACTCTGTACAGTCATGACTCACATGAGTACAACAGCTTGCCACCTGCTCGTGGGAAAGCAATGTTCTGGACAAGAGTTCTCAAATCGGAGGAAGGATAAAGGGAGAAGAGAAATAAAAGAGAATGGAAAAGCATTTAGTTTGAGCATGCAGAGTGCATACCGAGGCTCAGCTCACAGATTCCACAGACAAGCTGATGGAAGTGAGCCAGGTCGCCTCACACGGGAGGGGAGGAGAAATGAAAGACAGGAGAAGAAGATGAAGTAAGAGGGGAAGAGCACATGAGAGGGGGGTGGGGGGGTTTAAAGAGATATTCTCTTTAATCAGGAACCTGCAGGTTGCTGATGGACAAGGGACAGTGAGTGATGGAGGGAGATTGTAGGCGTAGAGGCAGAGAGTGACAAAGATAAAGGAAAGATGGTTAAGGGGCTCTACAGCTGGAGTACCTCAATACCCCCAGGTCTCACCCCAATAACCCCATGCCTGTCTTTTATTTCCCCTCGAACCCCACACCCCAAAAGAAATGCCACCGTCTCTTTGCTCACACCCCAAAATGCACTGGCTGAAAGAAAAAGACAAATGCAGAAGTGCAGGGAAGGAGGAATGCTCTGAATTGTTGACCTCCTCCATGAAATGACATAGAAGCTTTGAGAGAGGAGCCAAGCATGGCCTTACAGGAATTCATTGTTCAGGGATATGCAAAGAGACAACCGTGCACCAAGTGGTTTGTCATGGTCTCATTAGTTTGTCTCAGTGCACCCACCATATCTTTATCCCACACTTACTCACATCACACTTCCAACACCAAAAATCCCAGAATCCTACCTCTCAGACTAGTGAATGTGTAGAAAACAATCTATGCTCTTTGTTCAGAGATAATGCCATCCTTCACTCCAGAGGTAGCTCACTGACAGGCTGCTCAGTTGTTAGAAGAGAGATGGATGATGACACTTTGTACCTTGAAGAGCGAGGAAGGGGAAGTGGACTGATATGACCAAGAGATAGGAATGGCAGTGTATTATTATCAGTAAAGTGGTAAAGAACAGCAACGAGGGATGACATCAGAAAAGATTGAGTTTGAGTTTGTTAAGCTCAGGCCAGAGCAATATGACGTCCATCTTCCAGAGACACAGCGGCATCACAGGCCAGATTGCCGTCTCCACTGTCTCTCAGCTGGACCTCGGTGGCAACCACTCTCCATCCACGAGGCCTTGTAACCCAGGCCATTAAAGGGTGGGGTAGGGTCAGGGGTCGGGAGTTACAGGGTTGACAGACAAGAGAGATTGATGCTCGTTGACAAAACTTGAGCCCTACTCAGTCTCAGCAGCAGCCCTGCCTGCTCCCCAGGGGCCCCGGGGGATCAGAGATATCCCACAACCCCTTTTCATCCCCGGGGACAAACACACACACACACACACACACATTTTGACTTCCCTCCAACTCACGTAAACCTAAATGCCATCCCACTTTCCTGCCCAGTCTTGTTTGATCATGTTCTAAACTGTAAGAGGAAGCAGTGAAAGGCCTCTGGCATATATTTTGTTACATCCAGCCATGAATTCCTGCAGGGGGGCTTGCGCCACTATTTTATGAGTGTCTATCAACCATGGGAGAGCATGGAGTACAGACAGAGTGAGTGAAGTGGGTAGAGGTACTGTAGATGTGAAGCAATGCAGCGTGAACTGTTACAGATAGAGTTACATGAGGGAAATGCTCCTTTGACAAAAACAGACCCTTAAATTCCCAAGCTTCCTACAAAGCAAAAAGGGGTGGTTAAAAAAAAAGTGTCAACAAGGGAGCTAAAACATGTAACGTTCACCCCGACTGGAAGAGCAGATCTTTTACTGTACCTGCATCTCTCATTACATGCGTTCATTCATGTGGCAGGTGAGAGTCCTCTCCATCCTTCTGCTGAATGAAAGTGAGATGCTGGATACTGTTTTCAGGTATTAAACAAAGTTGTAAAATTTCATCTTCAGAGTTTGTTGCTGTGTGGCCTGTGTGACATACATGTGTGTTCAAAGCAGATGGTATAAATGGAAGCCGAAGAAGAGACATCAGGTCTGGCTATGCAGTCATGGCAGTATTATCTAACATGCATTCTTTACACAAACTGACCATTGGTCTGTGTGAGACAGAATATACCAAAGTTGGGGGGTTTTTTATCATCTCGTTTTATAAAATAAATCATGAATTAATCAATCATCTTCACCTCATTATTTTAATTGAAATATAGTAGAAAAGCATATAACATGCAAAATAAAACCCCTATATGTCAACATCCGCTGTATTTAAAGCACATACTGTTCTGTGAAAAACTAAGATCCTCTAAGAAGGTAAGTGGCAGCCAGGTTCTTCTAATCAAATGCGCTTGATAAATTCATCATGAACAAGTGTGAGCACCTCTATTAAAGCTGAAGTTTCAGCAGTGCACAATAAATCAACGCTCTGATATTCCCAGTGGATATCTCAACTTGAGCAGAGTTTGCAGGCAACAGTTAGCATGTTAAATGTTAATGCATAATTAGCATAATTAGAAAAAGACTGAAAAAGTGTGGGTTTTTGGGGAAGGGTTGCCAGGAAAAAAAGCCTCTTCTCTCTAAAAAGAACATGAGAGCACAGCTTAAGTTTGCAAAGTTGCATCTGAACAAACAAAAAGACTTCTGGAACAATGTCCTTTGGACAGACGGCACCAAACTGGAGGTGTTTGGCCAGGGCCTGGACTGGAACAAAAATATCAGCCCTGGCAATTTAGACTTGAGAAAAACCACTTCAGCTGTCAAGCACAGTGGTGGAGGCAGCCCCAGGACCTGAGCACCTTGCAGGCATTGAGTTAGTTGTAAACTTCTTTATTTATCAAAGTATTCTAGACTCAATTATTGGGCCATCTGTATGACAACTTGCTGCAAATTGGGTCATGCAACAGAACAATAATCCCAAGCACGGGAGCAAATCTGCAACAGAATAGTTGAAAAAGAAAAGAACAAAGGTGTTGTAATGGTCTAGTCAATGTCCAGACGTCAACTGGTTTGAAATGCTGGGACCTTAAGAAGGCTGTGCAGAAATGAATGCTGGAAAACTTCAATGACCTAAATGGAATGTTGTGAGGAAGAGCAGGACGAAATTCCTCCATAATGGGAAACCGATAAAGTTATACAAAAATAATTATTTTCCCATTGAATAATGGGATGTACTCAATTTGCATGTATGAAGTCTTGTGGAAACTTTCTTTTTCACATGACTTTTCTGTGTATATAACTATAGAATGTATAAAAACATACCGTGCTAAACAGATATAGTGCTGTTTAGGGTTTATTACATAACAGAACAATACTGTAGCATATATTAACATGCTCTGATTGCACATTTAAATGTATGCAAATCTTAAATTATTTGCAGTGATTTGTGCAAAGCCTTAATTCAAGCAGACTATAAAGTAAATTTTATCCATAATCTAGGCTGATCAGCTGATTTCAGGTGACACCTTTCTATGCATCCAGCCAGCTATCTTGTATATGGTAGGGCATGCTAAATGAGCTGCTTTAGTCTACCCACAGTTGCTTTGGAGCCCTTCACACCAGCTACTTCTTTTCATTCTGGCTCAATCAACATCATCTCAGTTGTCACTGATTCCTGCTCTGCTCTATAACGCGGACTTGCTGCTTTATATTCACAGAGGACGGGTGTGGAGGCGCCAGAACGAAGACATGCTGATAAAAATAAATTGCTGCCAATGGAAAAATCAGTCTTCTTTTCATTATAGTGTATCATAGTAAATGTTGATGTGGTCTTACTTACTTTTCTACTTTAAGAGAACTTGTGTCTGTTTACATTGTTTGTTATTTAAACCAACACAGAGATGCACCAGTAGCTGCAGCAAGCCCCCATTGAAAGAGCAGTTTAGAAAGATTGCTGCATTTCTCTGAATTGTCAGTTTTGAACTAGATGACCTTGCTTGAGCTTTCCCTGGGCTTAGCCAATCAGTAGGATAAAGTGTGGAGTAGGTGTAAACAGGGAATCACTGGTTGTTTGAAGCCATACGGGAGGTCATGTTCACATCCCCAGCCACTTCCACCCTGTTTCCTCCATTGATTGGGAATGTTTATCACATTAGGCAGAGGTCAAGGAGGGGGTCAAGTCAGAGAGAGGCCGGTGTGCTGCCACCCTGCAGTCTGAATAATGATACTATCCAGAGCTTGACCATGGACAGAGAAACCTGTTCAGCAGGAATTAGTGGATTTTACAGGTATAGAAGGAGAACATGGCTGTCATTAATTGAGGCTAAGGTTGGAAGAACAACCAGTAGAGGAAAAAAAACATGATTTTTCTTGAATTTCCAACAGTGAGTGATTCTTGTTTTTTTGTCTGATACCCCTTCTAAACCCGTATTTACCCCTACCTGTTAATATCCTCAGCCCCCCACCACTGTAATTTGCAACTTTGGTCTGGTTTCACATCAACAACACACTCACATTAAGCTTTCATCTTCAGACAGAGTCCTAGTTTAAGGCCTTTCCCTGTGACCCAGGTTTGCCATGGCTTAGCCTCGGGCACAAAGACATCCCTTTCATGAATGAGAGGGCTGGGACCTCCCCATTTGACCCCCTTGTTGCCCTAATTGTGTGTAATGCCATGGCCATGCCCCACCCAACCCTAGACCGCCCCAGGGCTGCCAGAGTGAGGCCCACGGGCTACAGAGGCCAATTATTTCCTTATTGTTGACACAGACATCCTAACAGGCCCCCTCCCACATAACTCCTGTCCTCCCATGTACTCGTGTGTCTTTCTGACGCCCTCTCTCCCCATCTCTTCAGGACCACCTTGGTGTTTATAAGGCCGAATGCACACAAGGGCCAGAATTTCTTTCACGCTGCGTTGGCAGGATCCTCTCTGCTCTGCTCATGCTTTCTGCATACCAACGGAGAGAGCTATTAACAATGTCGCCTCAGGGCTCAGGCATGACGTGAGGGTGTGAGAGGGGTTAAGGGTCACCTTCCAGAGAGGCAAAGTCATTTATTTACTTCTTGACCTAGAGGAGTTTAACAGAAAAGTTCATGACTATCGTTACTGTTGTTATTTTTATTGCTTTTCCCCTTTCTTGTTTCTCTCTATGCTGATGTTTGGTCTGGAGAAGCTGTGATGCACTTTTACTCACTTACTGGTGTAGCGTGTGGGTTTTATATTACATTTTAAGTGAATCTTTGTCTTATATCAAACACACCAGATTGTGGATTTAAAGGGTTGTTCTTATGTTTTGTATTCAAATCAAATCTATTTAAAATACTACCAATTTTGCTTCCTCCCATAATTAGTTTTCATCCTTCCTCCTTTTTTGTCTGTCCTTCGTTCATTATATTTTTACCTGTTATAATCTGCTACACCTGTTCTCTACTCACTATCACCAATTAATCTGCCACATTTACAATATGCAGAGCCCCCAACTATGCATACATCCTAAATATTAACACACATGAACACCAAAAAACACAGCACATGTTAGGGTTAGTTGTCATATCTGACATTGTCCTCCTACCTGCTGGAAATTGGTTGTATTTTTTCCCTGTATGTAGACCACTGACCAGATATGTACAGTGAACTGCATTTAAATCAGTGGATTGTCACAATGCATAGAGTCCTATGGTAGCATAACCGTATTTGGAGGAAAAGCCCTTATGTACTCAAAATAGCAAGTGTAAGTATTGAAGTATTACTTATTTGCATTTACTGAATGCGAGCCTTGATATGTTACTGTAGAAATTTGTCTTCCTATTTTCTACAAATGAATTGGTGATAGCCGACGATCAGCAAGCAATATTATTTCAAAAGCAAATACAACCAAGTCAACCACGTGGAAAAATATCCATTCATTAATTCATCCAGCCATTCTCTGGTGTTTATCCAGGTCTGGGTTTTGGGTTTAATAGGGCAGCAGAAAAGATATTTTACTGAATTGATTCAGTTTTACTACATTAAGTAATTGCATAAAGAGAATTAAGATTTTTTTTTTTTGTAGAAATGTAGATTGATTAACCTGGTAGTTTCAGTTCAGTTGCATCATGTAGAATTTCTCATGTCAACTCATGTTAATTGTACCCATGTTTGGTAAAAATGGCCTGTATTTGTCTAGCGCTTTACTTTGTCCCTAAGGACCCAAAGCGCTTTTTACACTATTCAGTCATCCACCCATTCACACACTGGTGATGGCAAGCTACACTGTAGCCACAGCTACCCTGGGGCGCACTGACAGAGGCGAGGCTGCCGGACACTGGCGCCAAGGACACAACAACCGAGACTGTCGGAGCCAGGGCTCAAACCAGCAACCTTCCAATTACAAGAGGAACTCCCAACTCTTGAGCCACGATCACCCCCATGTTTGCTTTAAAGTTTTTCGCCTTTAGATCAACATTTAGATCAGTTAAATGGTTTCATTCATTCTCTTTATTTACTTTATTTAAGGTCTTTCTACTTCTAGTTAAATTTAATTGACAAAAATTAAACTGTACCAGGGTGCACTTTGAAATCAATTAATCAATATGTGGTGAATTAGCTTGATTGAAATATGCAACATTTAAAAGAGATCAGAATCTGTTTTCATCTTTTTTTTAACGGTATTTGTACATTTCAATTCTAAAGACAAGACATTTTTATTTATTTTTACAAATTAAGACATATTGACAATTTTTACCACTATATGACATGCCAGATGCACACACTGACTCACACACCTTTCAGCAGTCATGTATGGTACTGTTAAAAGTGCAGAAGTTAAGGAAAACGTTATGATCACACACTGATGCAAATGAGGCAGCTTGGAAAACTTTTAGTTCATGTGCTGTTTGTTAGTGTGTACACAAAGTGTAGAGATCCTGGTAGTGCAGCTCTTTGTATTCATTTATGTCTATTTAAAACTTTGCTTTCAGATAAGCAGCAGCGAGGTCGCACCTTTGCATTTAACAGCTGTTATCACAGTTAAACAACACTCTCCTACTATGGTTTTCTGAGCTGGATGGTATTTAGAGTGTGTGTTGCATTTTAACAAAGCCGCCTTTATGTGAAGTATTCGCTGTGGTTTGAAAAAAAAAAAAAACCTACCTCTGGTCTCACATTGAGATGATGTGTGTGTGTGCATGTGCATTTGGCAATCAGAGTATATCTGATTTGGGACATTGGTATTTGTATGCCTAAAATGCTCACTCCACTTCTCAGTGTCCACATAACATCCATGATGTGACAGTTATTGTTCTGCAGGGATACAAGTCCCACCAGGTGTGTATGATGCGTGTGACAGACTCATGATTTAGCACCATAGTTCTGTGCTTTTTAATGAGTTAGAGGACCCTCTCTAGATGGGTTCATAAGCGGGACCCACGGGAGCCATACAGGCTCCTATAGAGAGGTCCCCGGGCCACCTGACTCCACCCTAGAGACGATCTTGCAACCAGGGTGTCGGTACCGGGTGGTGTGTGCAAGGTTTGTGGTGTGACGAATGGGACACCTGAGCCAAACTGTAACACCACCAGCATGGTGGGTCCCCCTAATCACTCTGGCTGCCCAACTTCCAGCATCGGGTTTCAGATTCCAGGAGGCGTAATGGTGGAGCTCTGGCCCAGTGAGGCTGAGGTGTCTGGTTTGCTTTAACAACAAACAGTTGCCGACACTTCTGCACATACCAATTGCTGGCCTACAATACCCTTAAGCAAACTCAAAAACAGACATATGAGCAAATTACAGCATGCACACAACACGTCGGTCTCAGAACAGATGGAGATAAAAGACTTTCACACAGCAGATGGTGGAAGGCTAGATATTTCTGAAATATGATCGCTTATACGCTAGATGATGCCCTTTCAATAAAGTGAAATGTATGAAGAGAATATGGCAGCTGTTCCTCCACATACAAATCTCTGGCCAGGCCACTTTAAAGAGCCCATGCAATAACAAGTTTAGAAAGTTGTATTATTAGTCCCTTACATACACAGAATTCTCATGGTCAAATAAACCTTGGCAGAAAATGAAATGGCCAATGAATAAACACTTATCTAAATTTATCATTGACAGTTAAAGTTGGCCTGCTTTGCGGTTTTAAAGGAGGTTTCGAATATAGAGGGGGTAAAACTTGATGCTTGGTGATACAGTGCTCTGTTGACATTGCAAACTATCAGTTTACAGTGTTAATTGAACATCTAATAGCTTGCGTAGAGCAGATGGCCTGAGGTGAAACACGTCCTCTCACCCACCCCCCCGCTCTTTGAGATTTATTTCGGGATCAGCTTAAGGAGGTGGGGTGAGAAGGGGGCAGAGGATAGTGTCTGTGCCCAAGACTAAAGCCTTGCTGTTTTGGCACATGAGACCCAGTCCTCCCCTCATTTTTCCCGACGTCCACCGCGGCCAAATTTAGGTGAGGGGGAAAACTACGCAGGGAGATATTTCAGTAAACTGTGTGTCAATAGTGAAGCGTGCCAAACCAAACTCCATTTGCACTTGTTTCTCTACTTAATCGCTCATCTAAACAAGCTTGAGGGTTGGTGGGAAAGGAGGAAGAAGGGCAAAGGGGGCGGGAGGTGGAAAGGTGAGGAGGCAAGGA